>ML418881.1:0-112822 GCA_005239525.1 Nicotiana knightiana | reverse complement strand
TTTTTTTTTGTCATGGTTGGTTGTTTTTGTTTTTCTGTGTGGTGGTTGATTATCGTTACTTATCAATGAATTTTTCTTTTAGTTATTGACTTGTCTCAATTTATGAGTAGCTAACATTTATTGGTTTCTTGTGTTGATTAATCATGCTTTGCACCTGTAGTTGCCTCAATGGCCATGATTAATAATTAATAAAACTGGTAAGTATATCATTTTGTAAACTTTTCGATGATGCAAAAAGGGGGAAGTTAGTTTGTGCTGAACTTTTCAAATTATTCTTAAAGTATAAAGTAATATTTATAACCTAATGAACCTGGATTATCTATGATTAATGCTTCAAAACCATACAAAGTTCTTTGAAGTGTATACATGATTAAGCACTGACTTTGTCATCATCAAAAAGGGGGAATTTGTGTGTTATTGAAGTCTAAAACATTAGACGGCCCAAGTTACTAGACCACGGGGGCATAAGACCTATTAGGAAACCCCCAAATTTTAAAGGCCATGGCCGCCTCCGCTCAGGGACTCTTATCTTGGGCAAGCCCAGATAACTCAGGAAAGAAAGTCCACTGGAAGCCTCCCGAACTAAAAGGTTGCGGCCATATTAACATGTCTTGGAGACAGCCGAGACCCGCAAAAAAAACAAGGCCTTCAAAAAAGAAAATTTTTCATAACCGGTTATGAAGGCTACCCTCAGAAAATTATAATCCCAATTACATACATTAGGAAAACATATCCGGTAACACCGAACCCCAAGACGCCTTAAAACACAATAATGTAAAGGCGAGTTTTGTTTGAACCTTCAAACATAACCTAATTTACTTCATGCGAAGGCATTTAGATCTTTGTGAACACAAATGATAAAACAAAGGAAAAATTCGGAAGCTGAAAGGGAAAGAAAGCCTTATATATATACCGAAAATCCTTTTTACAAGGGCCAACTAGCCCCGATACAGAAATTTACAATGGCCAAAACGGCAAAGATGAAACGTCTAAAAAGATCCTAAGTGGCCTAATCTTCACCGGGAGCCGCGTTGCCGCCTTCGGGTCTTTCACAGCCTTCGCGCTCATCCGAGTCTTCAAATCCCTCGGATTCCTCCTCCTCGGGATAAGACAGCTTCCTGGCCATGGCCTCAGACATTTTTCCATTCTCGATCTCAGCCAGCAGGTCGAAGCCAAAAGCTTTAACTCCTTCGAGGGACTCCCTTAGGGATTGCCACTTCATGTGCTCCACCAAGTTTCTCACTTGGACCTGAGCCGCCTCAATATCGGCTTTATATTATTCCACTCACTCATCAGCCTCGGCCTTAACCGCCGAACTTGCCACCTCAAGTCCCTTGACCAGATTTTCTTAGCTGGAGACCGTCGAGCTCATTTGAGACTGGATCTCCTCGATCTTCTTAGCCTGTACCAAGGCCTTTTCTTTTGCATCCTGGAGCTAGACCTGAGTAGAAGCCAGTTGTTCTTGGGTGTTCTACTTTTCCAAGGCCATGCGGTCCATATTTTTCTTCCATTCTTCAGCCTCAGCCTTCACCGTGTCCACCTCCACCTGGAGCTGCTCGATCAGGTCAAGTCTCTTTGAAACTGCGTGGGTCGTTAGCCATTGTGTCTGAATCATCATCACTAAGTTTGAATACTCATCTTACATGCTCGGCCAGATCGACATGCTGCTTTCTGAGCTGCCTATAACTCGGTTTGGAGCTTCTCGCTGAGAAGTTTGTAAGCATCCCTCTTCTCGGTAAACTCTCGAGCCTCAGCCTCATGTTAGGATTATTTGTAATTTAATCTAAGTACGTAATAGGAAAGCTTTCAAAGTTACCCAATTCAATGCTGAGCCTCATTGAAGAGGCAGGGGACCTCAACCTCGTCTATTTTGGCTCTATCCTCTTTGGTCACCAGGCATCGCAGATGGCTGGCAACCCATACTATGGCGGAGGGAACCCGTGAATCCTTCGATATGGACATAACAATTGACCGCTTTCGGTCAGGATTTGTACTCGGGGATAGGAACCGGTCAACCAATCTCGTACTTGAAGAAGATCCGCTGGTTCCCAAAGATGGAATCTTCTTTGGTACAGGTAAATCACCTAACTTGGTGACATCTTCCGAGGCGGTGGAATCCATACCATCGAAGAAGTTGCTGAAGGAATCAACCGCCCCTTGAGGACCCGCATTTGGGCGTCCTTTCATCATTTGGGCCTCATTTATCATAGAATCAGTGAATGATGGCGACCCAGAGCGTCCTTCAGTACATTGTCTTCTACCCGAGGAGCGCCAGCGATGGTCTCTCTATCGACCTCCTTAGCTCGGGGCAAACTAGGCTCGACACTCTCTAGTTCGGAGCCCTCGGCCACTGCCTCTCCACCGGCCTCCCTGGTTTGAGGAAGCTCGGTACGCGGTACCGCTCCTAACGCGAGTCATCAATTCAGAGTCTTCTTCTTCTTCTTCGGACCTATCCCTCAACTGGTGGAGCGAATCCGACGGGAGTTCTTGGGCACTGATAGTTTCTTTGGATTGCGTACCAGCCAGCCACTCAGTTTCCTTCCCAAGGCCTATAAAGAGAAAGAGATGAGTAAGCTCGGAAAGAAACCCAAGTGATGTCAGTTCTAGGAAAGAATCTTACTGTGAGAACGGGCCTCCCACCAGCCCTTTGAAAGTTCACGCCACACGCGCTCGGGATAGGGATTCTTTGTTACAATTCCCTCAAACCACTCCTTGAGTCGGGGAATTGCATCAGGCATCCGAGCAAAAGCTTCACCACGACACATTGATTATATTAGAGAAAATGAAAAACAATAAATAAAACCTTAAAGCTGAGGTTATACTTACGTTTCATGTTCCATTTCTCGGGAAATGGAATTTCCTCAGCCGGGATTAAATCCGAGGCCTTCACTCAAACTAACCGGCCCAACTAGCCTCAGTCTCGGTCCTCGTCTATGCTCGATAATGAGGCTTTAGTGGCCCGGTGGGCAAGCTTTATCAATCCCCCTCTGTAGAGTCGGGGACTGTACAGGAGCATGTGATGGTCGATGGTGAAGGGAAACTTGTCGATTTTCTTACAACGAAGCGGAGGAGAATTACTATCCTCCAAAAGGAGGGATGGATTTGACCGAGTGTCACCTCGTACCTCTTACGGAAGGCGATAATGACCGGGTCTAGAGGGCCCAACGTAAAGGGATAAGTGTAAACACTTAGAAAACCCTCCACTTGGGTAGTGATTGACTCCTCGGGCATAGGCACCACGACCACGTGTTTACCAGCACAATTACAATCTTCCTTGACTTTGGAGAGGAGATTATCAGTGTGGAGCATATATATCTCGATACCGGCTCGCATCAACCCGGTACGGAAGAGGTTTTCTCAATATTGAAGTCAGCACCGGTTGGGCACCCCGGAGAAACGAACATAGTTAAGGGGGCTCCAGTGTCTTTTCCTCGACAGTAGTAGACAGAACATTTTCTTCTTCATACGGTCTCGAGGAAGAGGGAGTTTCCTTTTGAGGAACAAATTTTTATGACTTTGGCATTGCTTCTAAATAAGGGTGAAGAGATGGTACTGATGAATGAGAGGGCGAAATTGGTGGATAGTTTATGAAAGTTTTCATAAAAATACAAGGGAAGACGTTTTAAACATAAGACATAAAACCAGAGGATAAAGGTGATGAAATTCTCTTAAACGCACAAGAACAAAAGTTTGAATGTAAAAGTTCTAATAGATAGAAGGATGAAGTATTTATAGTTTGCAAACGACGGCTCAATGTAATGAACGACCAACAACTGACACACATTTAATTCCTTGGAGACTGGACCGACGAAACGTTTCAATTACCTTTTGTCACTTACGTCATGATTTATCAAAAAAAGGTTTATCGGCGTCTTCTCTCCCAAAAATAAGGGGACTATCGGTATATGGTCAAAATCGGGCTCGTCTATTGCATGGCGAATTAGGACTGAAACGTGACAGGTTGAAGCTCGACCCCGTATTATATTGAAATAAGGCATTAAGTTAAATCATCGAGCTTGTGACTCCAGGACCGAACAAGATCGAGGAAACTTTATCAGGCCAAATAATGGAAGTCCAAAATACCCACAACCTGTTGGATGTATCACCGCAGAATCTCGGCACGGATCAAGGAGAGGCCGATTAGTTAGCAAATTATGGGTTTTATACCTTTTATAGAATTGTATCAAGAGTAGGACTCCCATATTATATAAAAGGAGGAGAGGGTTCTGATCATTTGTAGCGCACATTGAGAAACACATCCCGAAACAATTCACCGTCATTTCTAGTTGTTATTATCTTGTCATTCTATTCCGACATCGATTGAGGCATTTCTTGACTCGAGGGTGACCCCCTTCAAGACTAAGGTTGTTCAATTTGTGTGCTTTGTATTATTTTCTTATCATTAATTTCAAAATTAATCTGTTTTTTCAATTTGTATCAAATTATATCACGTATTCTTAAAGCTGCGTATAAATTCAATTGTTATCCGATTTTAGGGTAAACACTATTAAATTAAAAACATGAGAAAGAATGCTATGTCTCATTCAGAATTCTTTTAGGTGGAGAAAGAATAAAAGAATTTGCAAGTGGAGATATTGGTGGAATTCCATGCAAGTATAAACAAGTTTGATTCTTGATATATATTCCAAGAAACAGTAGAGCTCAACAAAGAAATGAGTGGCGGAATAGATAAAAAGATGAATCTATATGCTTTCAATGATTTCCCCTTTTGCTGAAATGGAGCCTTGGATGCTCATTAATTCAATCAAGACCCTTTATCTTCTTAATGGCAAATCATTCTCATATTCAAGAATTTGGAATCAGAAACCCACTTTAATACATTAAAGAGGCCTTGGACATAAGACCTTACTTCCTCAGCTACATCTTTCCTTTTTTATTGAAAAACCCTATTTTTATTGCATCATCCTCGTGAAAAAAGAAGAAAGCAAACTAAATTTCTTAAAAGGTAAGATAAAATTTTCCTTATGTGGGTCATTGGAAAATACATATGCTATGTCTTGCCATAAAGCAGTTAATATATATATATATATGTGTGTTTCCATTATAATGTACTATTATAATGCTTACAACAGGCCAATAATAAAAAGCAAAAGACGATGAAAAGGCCACTATACATATATGTAAAGAGAACCTATACGTTACTGCTACTTTTTGTTAGAAAAACAAAGAGGCTGGTTCCCTTAGACCAGAACAGTTAGCTACGTTCTATATACCCGCTTTTGCTTAAACCAATCAAAATTCCTAAAATCACAAATTGGGTATGTCCTTTGGCTTAA
This sequence comes from Nicotiana knightiana, assembly GCA_005239525.1. Classification (NCBI taxonomy): domain Eukaryota; kingdom Viridiplantae; phylum Streptophyta; class Magnoliopsida; order Solanales; family Solanaceae; genus Nicotiana; species Nicotiana knightiana. The sequence goes on along the minus strand of ML418881.1, from coordinate 107,525 downwards.
TGACATTAATTCTCTGTGTGTTTGTTCATATTTGGCAACATGCAACAATCGTATCTGCGAGGTTGTGCCTCAGTTAGCATTTGAACAACTTCATTCATGGTAGGACGAAAGGCTGGTGAACTATACGTACAACCTATTGCAATCCGAAGCACCTTAATCATCTCTTCCTTGAATGGTCCTGAGATTTTTTTGTCTAAGACCTCAAATGCTCCTTCTTTTGTGTCCACCTTAGTTGAAACCCAATAAACAATGTTCTTATTCTCCCCAAATTCTGGCTCAACTGGCTTCTTCCCCGTGATCAGTTCCATTAAAACAACCCCAAAACTATAGACATCACATTTTGTGGTCGCCTTGGAAGAATATGCGTATTCTGTTAATCACATTTACACAAAAGAAAAAAAGATAAGCATTAACCTAATATATATGAATACTTATACAAATTCACAATCATTACCAGTTGATAAATATGACTGGTGAAGTCTGAATTGTATGTTTCGAATGTGATAGAAATCAAAATAATCTACCTAAAAGATAGTCAGATTGATGCATACTTCTAATAAAAAGGGGGTCTATTATGGTGAATGGACTAGTTTGGCTTGGTTTCTTCCCCACCTAAATCTGGTAAGCTGTTTTCTATCTAAATGAATTTGCACGATCAAAACCATGATTAAGGAATGTTGAAATGAAGCAGTTGGTCCAACAAGCTAACCAAAGGCATTGACACTTGAAGTAACATTGTAGGAATTGAATTGAGGAAATTACCTGGAGCCAAGTAACCATATGTCCCTGCAATAACTGTGGTAGTACAATCTTTCCCTCCCTTGGCTTGCAAGACTTTGGCTATTCCAAAATCCGCGACCTTTGGCTGGTAATCAATGTCGAGGAGGATGTTGGTGGATTTGATGTCTCTGTGAATGATTGGCGGAAAAATATCATGATGAAGATAGGCCAAACCTTGTGCTACCCCCAATGCAATCTGATGACGAGTAGGCCAATCCAAAAGGACTTTTCCTCCATGAAGAGCATCCCCAAGGTTCCCATTTGGCATGTACTCGTAAACCAACAAACTACTTTCCAAATTAGAGAAATAGCAGTATAACTTCACAATGTTGTTGTGCCTTATGTTACCAAGAGTTTCAACCTCTGTTTTAAGTTCCTTGTCCAAATATAGTTTATTTTCTATAAGAGACTGCTTGTGCTTATGACTCCACAGCTTCTTTACAGCAACAACTCCTCCATTACTTAAGTCAATCTTATAGACAGCTCCAGACCCTCCATATCCAACAATGTTTTTCTCAATCATGGCTTCAAAAATTTCACGTTCATCAAAACTTAAGCGATGGAAACTCTTAACATCATAGGTATAAAATGACGATGACAAGGAATCCTCGTGTTCCATCGCCTTCCTTTTATTACGAAGCCATCTCTTGAGAAACAACACGAGTCCAAGAATTACAATTCCCAAGGATATACCGATTACCCAGAAAAGGTTTCTTTTCTTCCGGTCATAATTTTGTGGGCATAGAGGAAAATCATTGGCAGATGAACTCAGAAAAGAGGGAACACAGAGTCCTTGATTTCCAGAAAAACTTTCCAGGACACCTCCCGTTATAAATAAGGGAGGTACAGGACCAGAAAGCAAATTGTTTGAGAAATTCATGGAATTTGGTAGCAGTGCACCGAGGCTTTCAGGAATCTTACCCGTCAAAAAATTGTTTGACAGGTCAAGATAATTGAGAGAGTCAAGTGAAGAAAGAGTCTCAGGAATGGAGGAAGTTAACTTATTACCTTGTAAGATCAACAAATTGAGTCTTTTGAGGCTACCAATTTGTGGGGGAATTGGTCCAGACAAGAGGTTATTGCTGAGGTCAATCTTGACTAGATTGGTCGTTGTTGAAATTTCAGGAGGAAGTGTTCCAGAAAGCCTGTTACTCTGCATGAACAGCTCCGACAAGTTGTTACCCTTTCCAATTGTTGTGGGGATTGAACCAGTTAAATTGTTATAGCTCACGTCAATAATTGAAACATGTGGAAGAGCTAGAAGCATTTCTGGTAGTCTTCCCCCCAAAAGATTGTAACTAACTCGGAAGCGGAGGAGAGTCTCACATTTTGCATAGCTTTCCGGCACTTGTCCTGAGAACATGTTTTGGAGTAAAAGAATGTACATCAACTTATCTCCGTGACACAGCTGAGCTGGTAATTCTCCAGATAATTCATTTTCTGACAAGTCCAATGCAAGTAAAGTTGATGAAACACCAAAATTATGTGGGATTTCTCCTGTCAGGTAATTATCATAAAGTGATAAGATGGTTAGGGTGGTCGAGTTTGCAAGGGAGGCTGGAAAGTCTCCTGAAATAGTGTTGTTATATATCTGCAACACTTGCAGCTTTGGTAGGCGGCATATAGATTCTGGAATTTTGCCTGTCAGTTTGTTGACTGACATATCCAAATCTACAAGTTCAGTAAGATTTCCAAGCTCCTCAGGTATTTCACCCTCAAGTTGGTTGTAGTAAAGTTCAAGCATTTTCAACTTCTTCAGCTGCCCCAGCTCTCTTGGAATCCGTCCTGTTAAGCGATTCTGGCTCAATTCCAGATCTACAAGAGACGTCATATTTCCTATCGATGCTGGGATTGTTCCAAGTAAGTTGCAAGCAGTTAAGATCATCCACCGGATTTTAGTCAACCTTGAAATATCCTCTGGCAGTTGCCATGGAATGAAATCGTGATTTTCATTGAAATCCAGCAGCTCTAGACTGGTGAGGTTGATAATTGACAAAGGAAATTCACCCGTGAAGTGGTTATATGAAAGGTTAAGCAACCTCAAAGACTGTAAGGGAGACAAGTCTGGCAATGGTCCTGTAAAGGATGTAGAAACCATATTCAGCTCTTCCAGGTGAGAACAATTAGTAATATTGCTAGGGAAGGAACCCTGGAACTTGTTGTTACCAAGACGAAGAATTCGCAACCCTGGGAAAAAAGAGCACACATCATCAGGAAATAGGCCAGATAGCGACCATCCGAAAACATCAATCTTGATAACATTCCCCTCATCATCACAACCAACGCCACTAAAGTTGCAAATAGGTTTCCCATCCCAATCAGACAAGGAGTTCCCTGTGACGGACTTCTTCAAAAGAACAAAGAATTGAGACTGGTCATTTATAGTCCCTTGACAAAAGCTGCAAATGGCGAGGAAGAACGCAAGAAGGATAATAACTTTCTGAGGAGTCATTAAAATAGTTCGCAAGAGAATTATTTTATGTGGTGGTTATTTTTGTTATTGCAGATAAGATGGAGAGGACCAGAGGGAAATATATAAATGGGATGATTGATGGGATCATTGGGTACAGTAATAAGAAGCCATGATGATGAAATAGGAGGTATGCTGATTTTGCAGATATAAGCTCCATCAGCACTTTAAGAGAATAAGATCGAAATAAAGCTTTTATGCTCAAGTGTGGTCTGAATAAACAGCATCTCATCTTTATTTTTGTGCATGTCTTTGTTGATCAGGACCTCTCGGCATGAATCAGAACATTTAAACACTAATCTCAATGGTGCATGAATTATATTCGTGCTTAGAAAAAAAGGCACAAATTAGATTAGATGGCAACTAGTATAATTTGTATTATATTTATCTTGTCGCCTTCCATCTAAGCATAATATGTCTCAAATACACTCTTTATCTGCAAATGCTGCATCTTTGTATATTTATTTCCAAAATAATCAAACAGGGGCCCATACTCCATAATTCCATATCCATATAGTATTTGCTTAATAAGCATCAACTTTCCCAACTGGTGAGGTTTATGATATGGTGGGCGTTGCTTTTATTATACTAGTGCTTATTTTCTTTAATCAATTTAGGCGTCGAGACAAAAAGCCACTGACTCACTCTAGTTTAGTAATGAACTTTGGTATCATCCCAATATGTTGGTTTTTTAAATGATGGAACATCAAAAAGATTAAAATTGTGGATTGAAAATGTCTCTCAAATAATTTTATTAAGCATAATAAGGCTTTAAATAATCAATTGGGAACAAAAAATTCACATAATTTAAAATTCAAAAAACCTAAAATATCTCATCTAACTTACAAAATCTAATAGAAATTAAAATTAGAATTCATCCTAAAACTAAGCAACTTATTATGTTAAAAAGTTACTGCAGTAACTGAAAGTAATAAAATTTTAGGCAAAATGGCCTCCGGGCCGCCTAAACTTGTACCCCTTTATCAATCCAGTAAATGAACATACAAGTTTCTCATTTAAACGCTTGTACTCCGCGAAATGAGTACCAATAAACTGTCACGACCCAAATTTTCAACTCTCGGGGTCGTGATGGCGCCTAGCACCATACTTTCTGGGCAAGCCAATGTTAAAGGGACTCAACATTTAAAACAATTAAATATAATACGAAGTCTGATATTATCCAATAAATGAATCCAGAATAACATATGAAATAATGAACGAAACTCGAGCTAATACTAATATCTAACTACCCAAGATTTGGAGTCAAAATTCATGAACTACTAAAGAATACTACAAGTATTTGGCTGAAAGAAATATATATCTATTTTGAATGAAATAAAACAGCAATCTAAATAATGTAGAGAAGACTCCAGGAATCTGCGGACGCCAGCAGATCTACCTCGAGTCTCCGTACGAATGCTCCACTACTACTTGATAACTAAACTCTGGCTGGAACCTGGATCTGCACAAGAAGTGTGGAGTGCAATATCAGTACAACCGACCCCATGTACTGGTAAGTGTCGAGCCTAACCTCGACGAAGTAGTGACGAGGCTACGGCGGGGCATTTATAACATAACCTGGATATAATTTATAATAAAGCAAGAAGGAACTAATAAATTAATTAAACAATAACTTGCAACAATTAATTAAACAACTCAGTTAATTTTTCCAGATCTCAGCTACAACCAATCCTCACGAAAATTTACCCGTTTCAATTTAAAAATAACGGTAAAAGTAGAGTATGTGAACAACAGAATAAGACAGTAAGTTTTTCCAGTCTTTTATAATATAATCAGTAAAACATAAATATCCTCCCTTATTGCTCCTTGTTGCGGCGCGCAACCCGCTCCCACCTGTCCACCCTTATTGCTCCTCCCTATATGTATAACTCTTATTTCTCCTGTTGCGGCGTGCAACCTGATCTCACATGTCCTCCCTTATTACTCCTTGTTGCAGCGTGCAACCCGCTCCCACCAGAAAATCGCAACTCTTTATTTATAAAAAGATTTCACAATTTAGGTCAAAGCCTTTCACAATATTTATATCTCAACAAATGTAAACCGAAAGTTGTACTATTCAAAAATTTCACCGATTATCACTACACAGCGAAACCAACCGAAATGTATCATGAAATACTGACAAATAGCTCAACTATTAATGTGCCACAATGAAATTAAGGAACAATTAATATTCCCAAATAAGTGAAACAATATCTAACAAACAAGTAAACAAAACAAGTAGACATGGAGGCATCAATGATCATGAAACAATTAGGACATGAGTAAAATAAATTGGAAACAGGGAAGGGAACATGCTAAATAGATAAAATGGTGGTGCATATATACTCGTCATCTCACCTATACACCACGCACATGTAAATACACATAGCATTTATGTCGCGAATTCCTATTCTCTCAAGTCGAAGTTAAACCAAATATTTAACTCAATTCCGCAGGCCACTCACTGCTCAATCACAACTTTTCCTTTAGAATTTGTCTCTAACCCGCTCGAATCTAATCATAATTGGTTCAATATAATCAATCATTACTAATGGATTTAACTTTAGTGAAAAACTATGATTTTCCTATGTTATCCTATCAAAAGACAAAAATTGACCCCGGGGCCGCTTGGTCTAGCTCGAGGTTCGGACCAAAACCCGTTTACCCATTCTCCCTCAAGCCCGGATATACAATTGATTTTGGAATCTGTCCTCAATTTGAGGTCTAATTTCCCAAATTTTGAATTTCTTAAGTTCTACCCAAAAATCCCAAATTTTACCATGAAAGTTCAAGGTTTTTGGTTGAAATCTTGTAAAAAGTTGTAAAGGATTGAAAGAAAGGAATTAGGAATCACTTACCTATGATTTGGAGAAGTTTGAGTCGTTGAAAAATCGCCTATGGAGGTTTAGGTTTGAGAAAATTGAAAAATGGGTGAAAATTTCGTCTAAAATCCTACTTAACTTGTTGCGGTTATTGCAAATGCAATCAGGGGTTCACAATTGCGAACCCTGAGAACCCTTCAAAATTACTGATGCCTTCGCATTTACGACTTAAATATCACATTTGCGACTTCTGGTCATCCGAGCAATCTTCACATTTGCGACAATGGACTTCCTAGGCCTTTGTCACATTTGCGACAATATGTGTCGCATTTTCCAGGCCTACCAGGTTCGAAATTGCGAAGCCTGATATTGCATTTGCGATATCAGAGGCCTGGTGAAAGACACCAGATGCACCAGCTGAGATTTATAAGTCCTAAACACTCTGTAGCCTATCCAAAACTCACCCGATCCCTCGGGCTCCAAACCCAACATGTACGCAAGTCTAAAAATATCATACCGACTTGCTCGTGCGATCAAATCACAAAATAACATTTAAAATTACGAATTCAACCTCAAAACTCATGATTTTCTAAAGAACACTTCAATTTCATTATTTTCTCAACCAGATGTTCGAATCACGTCAAATCAACTCCGATTTCTCACCAATTTCACATATATGATATAAATGTCATAATAAAACTGTGTCGGGCTCCGGAACTAAATATACGGGCCCGATACCAATGAGTTCACACATTAATTCATTTCTTTATTTCCTTAAAAATTCAGCAAAATAATTTTCTTCAAAAATTGATTTCTAAAGCTAGGGACCTCGAAATTCAATTTCGGGCATACGCTCAAATCCCATATTTTACTACGGGCCTTCCGGGACCATCAGAACACATATTTGGGTCTGTTTACTAAAAATGTTGACCATAGTCAACTAAAACCAAATTTTTAACTCTAAAAATTATTGTTTCTCATATTTTCACATAAAAGCTTTCCGGTTTCACGCCCGAACTGCGCACGTAAATTGAGGTAAGTAAAATTTATCTTTTTAAGGATAAAGAGCTTGGAATGGAGTCTTAATTCATAAGATGACCCTTTGGGTCATCACAATCTCCGCCTCTAAAACAAACGTTCATCCTCGAACGAACATAGAGAATTACCTGAACTGGCAAACAGGTGGGAATATCTACTCTGCATGTCCGAATCGGACTCCCAAGTATCTTCCTCAACAGGCTGACCTTTCCAGTGCAATCGAACTGAAGGATAACTCTTTGATCTCAATTGACGAACTCTTCATAAGTCAAATCTTTGTCCAATTGGACAGAACTAAAATCTAACACGTGGGACGGGTCACCATGATATTTCTGGAGCATAGATACATGAAATACCGGATGAACTGAGGATAACCCCGGAGGCAACGCGAGTCTATAAGCTATCTCCCCCACTCTATCAAGAATCTCAAATGGCCTGATATACCTAGGGCTCAACTTGCCCTTCTTCCCAAAACTCATAACACCCTTCATGGGCGATATCCAAAGTAATACTCTCTCTCCAACCATGAATGCCACATCACGAACCTTACGGTCGGCATAAATCTTTGGCTTGGACTGAGCTGTACGAAGGCGATCCTGTATAACCTTGACCTTGTCCAAGGCCTCTTGAACTAAGTCTGTACCCAATAACCGAGCCTCTCCCGGCTCAAACCATCCAATTGGCGATCTGCACCGTCTACCATATAATGCCTCATAGGGAGCCATCTGAATGATCGACTGATAGCTATTATTGTAGGCAAACTCCGCTAACGACAAGAACTGATCCCATGAACCTCCAAAATCAATAACACAGGCGCGTAAAATATCCTCCAAGATCTGAATAGTACGCTCGGACTGCCTGTTCGTCTGAGGATGGAATGTTGTGTTCAACTCAACCCGTGTACCCAACTCATGCTGAATCGCCCTCCAAAAGTGCAAGGTAAACTACGTACCCCAATCAGAAATGATAGACACGGGCACACTGTTAAGGAGAAAAATCTCTCAAATATATACCTGTGCCAACCACTCCAAAGTATAAGTATTTTCCACTGGAAGGAAATGTGCCGATTTAGTCAGCCTATTCACAATAACACAAACGGCGTCGAACTTCCTCTGAGTCCGTGGGAGTCCAACAATGAAGTCCATATTGATACGCTCCTACTTCCACTCAGGGATATCTATCTGCTGGAGGAAACCACCGGGTCTATCATGCTCATACTTTACCTGTTGGCAATTTCAAACAACGAGCCACGTAAGCAACAATGTCCTTCTTCATCCTTCACCACCAATAATGTTGTCGTAAGTCCTGGTACATTTTGGCAGCGCCCGGGTGAATAGAATACTTAGAACTGTGAGCCTCTTCAAGGATCAACTCATGAAGCCTATCAATATTAGGCACACATATACGACCCTGCATTCTCAAAACACCGTCATCTCCAACTGTAACCTTCTTGCCACCACCGTGTTGAACTGTGTCCCTAAGGACCATCGAATGTGGCTCATCATCCTGCTGATCTCTGATACACTCAAATAAGGAAGACCGAGCGACTGTACAAGCTAAAACACGACTGGGAGAAATATCCAACCTCACGAACTGATTAGCCAAAGTCTGAATGTATGAAGCTAACGTTCTCACATCGACTGGAATGAATGCAAGGCTGCCCATACTCAATGCCTTCCTACTCAATGCATCGGCCACCACATTGGCCTTCTCCGGTGATACAATATAGTGACGTCAAAATATTTCAATAACTCTAATCATCTCCTCTATCTCAAATTAAGATCCTTTTGCTTGAACAAGTACTAGAGACTGCGATGATCCACGAAAACCTCACACAACACACCATAAAGATAGTGGCTCCATATTTTTAATGCGTGAATAGTGGCTTCCAACTCAAAGTCATGGACAGGGTAATTCTTCTCATGAACTTTCAGCTGTCGAGATGCATATGCAATCACCCTACCCTTCTGCATCAACACCGCTCCAAGCCCAACACGGGAAACATCACAATATACCGTGAAAGATCCTGAAACTGATGGTAACACCAACACCGGTGATGAAGTCAAGGCTGTCTTGAGCTTCTGAAAGCTCGCCTCACACTCGTCCGACCATTTTAACGGGGCACCCTTTTGGGTTAATTTAGTCATTGGGGATGCTATAGATGAAAATCGCTCCACAAATCGACGATAGTAACCTGCCAAACCCAAGAAGCCCGTGATTTCCATGGCTGAAGTGTGTCTAGACCAGTCCTTAACTACCTGTATATTCTTAGGATCAACCTGAATACCATTTACAGATACGATGTGACCCAAGAAAGCTACTAAATCCAACCAGAACTCACACTTTGAAAATTTTGCATACAACTGATTATCCCTCAAAGTATGGAGCTCTATCCGGAGGTGCTGCTCATGTTCCTCCCGGCTGCAGGAGTATATTAGAATATCATCAATGAACACTATTACGAAAGAATCCAGATGAGGATTGAAAACCCGATTAATCAAGTCCACAAAGGCTGCTGGGTTATTAGTCAAACCAAAAGATATCACCAGAAATTCATAGTGCACATACCTCGTCTGAATGGCTGTCTTAAGAACATCAAACACCCTTATCTTCAGCTGATGCAAGCCCGATCTTAGATCAATTTTCGAAAACACCCTAGCACCCTAAAGCTGATAAAATGAATCATCAATTCTCGGCAATGGATATTTATTCTTGATGGTGACTTTATTCAACTGCCGGTAGTCTATACACATTCTCACCGACCCATCCCTCTTCTTCACAAACAAAACTGGTGCACCCCAGGGCAAGATACTAGGCCTAATGAAGCCCTTATCAAGAAAGTCTTGCAACTGTTCTTTCAATTCTTTCAACTCTTGTTGGGCCATCCAGTATGGAGGAATAGAAATGGGTTGAGTGCCTGGAGCCACATCAATGCAAAAATTAATATCCCTATCGGGTGGCATCCCCGGCAGGTCTGCTGGAAACACCTCGGGAAAACTCAGGAACAATAGGCACCAAATCTATTGAAAAGACTTAAGCATTAGAATCACGAATATGAGCCAAATAAGCCAAACATCCTTTCTCAACCATGCGACGAGCCTTGGCATAAGAAATCACTCTGCTGGGAGAATAACCAAGAGTCCCTTTCCATTCTAATCGAGGCAACCCCGGCAAAGCTAAAGTAACTGTCTTGGCGTGACAGTCCAAGATGGAATAATAAGGCGATAGCCAATCCATGCCCAATATGACGTCAATATCAACCATGTCAAGAAGCAAAAGGTCTACGCTAGTTTCAAGACCATCAATAACGACTACACACGAACTATACACACGATCTACAACAATAGCATCCCCCACGGACGTAGACACATAAATAGGGACACTCAAGGAATCGTGGGGTACAACCAAAGACGAAGAAAAATAAGATGATACATAAGAATAAGTAGACCCCGGATCAAATAGAACTGAAGAATCTCTATTGCAAACAGAAATGGAACCTGTGATAACAGCATCAGAGGACTCCGCCTCAGGTCTGGCTGGAAATGCATACAATTGGGGCTAGGCCCCGCCACCCTGAACCACGTCTCTGGGAGGACCTTCGATAGGAGGACCTCCACCTCTAGCGGGCTGGCCTCCACCCCTAGCAGTTTAACCTCCACGTCTAACAATCTGGCTCCTACCTCTGGCTACCTGACCCCTACCCCTAGCTGGATGGGCAGGTGGTGCCGGAACCATGGCATGAGAACCCTGGTACTGATGTTGATTACCCGAAAATCTTGGACAAGCTCTCCGAACATGCCCATATTCCCCACACTCAAAGAATCCATCATGATATAGAGGTTGTCCCTGACGAGACGGCTGACCATGATAATAACTCTGCAGAGGAGGTGCTCTAATAGAAGCTGATGGAGAACTATAGATTGGCTGAGCAGAAGCAGGGGGTATAAGAACCACGACCACCGGAAGTACCATGTGAAGCTTGAAGTGCTGAACGGAATAGCCTGGAAGAATGGCCTCTGCTGAAATTAACCCCGCCTCCAGATAAGGCACCGCTAAATCCACCAGAATGGCGAGGTCTCTTGTCTGGCCCCTGACCTCTTAATCCAAGAACCATCTCGACTCTCCTAGCCACATTGTCCGCATCCTGAAAGGAAATCTCGCCCCTGTCTCCTTAGCCATCTGCAATCTGATTGGTTGAGATAAGCCCTCAATAAATCTCCTGATCCTCTCTCTCTCTCTCTTTCTCTCTCTCTCTCTCTTTGTGGGTAACAAAAGAATAGCATGTCGGGCCAAATCCATGAAGCGAATCTCATACTGGGTAACGGTCATGCTGCCCTGCTGAAGACGCTCAAACTGACGGTAGCGCTCCTCTATAGTAGTGATAGGCAGAAACTTCTCCAAAAAGAGATGCGAAAAATGATCCCAAGTCAGAGTAGGTGACCCAACTGTTCTAGTCAACAAATAATCCCTCCACCATTTCTTGGCAGAACCACTCATTTGAAAAGTGGCAAAGTCGACCCCATTGGTCTCCAAAATACCCATGTTCCGAAGAACCTCATGACTTCTATCAAGATATTCGTGAGGATCCTCTGAAGTAGAACTACTGAAATGAACAGAGAAAATCTTGATAAACCTGTCCAGTCTCCACAAAGCATCGGAGGACATAGCTGCTCCATCAACAAGTGGTGCTGCAGCAACTGGCTGAACTACCCCAGCTAGATTGGTTGCTGGTGTCTGAATCTGTGGAGTAGTCTTATCAGGAGTGTGGGTAGCAGGAGTCTGGAATCCTACTCTAGTCTGAGATACAGCTACTTCCACAGGGAGTGTGCCAGTCTGGGATACACTCTCCATAATGCCCACTAATCGGACCAAAGCATCCGGAAGCACCGGGGAAGCAATAAAACTCTCTGTACATGAGCTGGGCCCGCTGGAACAGTCTGAGCCAGAGATCCCTCATCAATCTCAATCTGGGGCTCCGCAGCTGGAGCTGCTGCCTGGGCAATGGGCTGAGTCCTGCCCCTACCCCTGCCTCGGCCCCTGGAAGGCCCTCGGCCTTTGCCCCTAGTAGGAGCTGCTGCTGCTGAAAGACTTGATTGTTGGTCAGCGAAAGAAGAAGCACATGTTCGCACCATCTGCGAGAGAACAGAAGAGTTCAATCGGTATTAGAGATACCAAGAATCGCACGATAGAGTAGAAATAAAAATTGAGTTTGTTCCTAACTTCATAGCCTCTGAGAGATAAGTACAGATATCTCCGTACCGATCCCTCAGACTCCATTAAGTCTGTTCGTGAATTGTGAGACCTAGGCAACCTAGTGCTCTGATACCAACTTGTCACGACCCAAATTCCCAACCATCGGGATCGTGATGGCGCCTAACACCATACTTGCTAGGAAAGCCAATGTTAGAGGGATTCAACATTTAAAACAATTAAAATATAATACGAAGTTTGATATTATCCAATAAATGAATCCAGAATAACATATGAAATAATGAACGAAACCCAAGCTAATACTAATATCTAACTACCCAGGATTTGGAATCACAATTCACGAACTACTAAAGAATATTACAAGTATTTGGCTGAAAGAAATATATATCTGTTTTGAATGAAATAAAAAAGCAATCTAAATAATGTAGAGAAGACTCAAGGAATATGTGGACACCAACAGATCTACCTCTCGTCTCCGTACGAATGATCCGCTACTACTTGATAACTCAACTTTGGTTAGAACCTGGATCTACACAAGAAGTGCATAGTGCAGTGCAGAGTGCAGTATCAGTACAACCGACCCTATCTACTGGTAAGTGCCGAGCCTAACCTCGACGAAGTAGTGACGAGGCTACGACGGGGCATTTATAAAATAACCTAGATACAATGTATAATAAAGCAAAAAGGGAATAATAAACTAATTAAACAGTAACTTGCAACAATTAATAAAACAACTTGGTTAACTTTTCCAGATCTCAGCTATAACCAATCCTCACAAAAATTTCCTCGTTTCAATTTGAAAATAACGGTAAAAGCAGAGTATGGGAACAATAGAATAAAATAGTAAGTTTTTCCAGTCCTTATCATATAATCAGTAAAACATGAATATCCTACCTTATTGCTCCTTGTTGCGGCGCGCAACCCACTCCCACCAGTCCACCCTTATTGCTCCTCCCTATATATAGCACCCTTATTTCTCCTGTTGCGTCATGCAACCCGATTCAACATGTCCTCCTTTATTACTCCTTGTTGCGACCGCTCCCACCGGAATCACATCTCTTTATTTATAAAAAGATTTTATAATTTAGGTCAAATACTTTCACAATATTTATGTTTCGACAAATGTAAATCGAAAGTTGTACTATTCAGAAATTTCACAAATTATCACTACACAACGAAACCAAGCAAAATGTATCATGAAATATTGACAACCAGCTCAACCATTAATGTACCACAATTAAATTAAGGAACAATTAATACTGCCAAATAAGTGAAACTATATCTAACAAAAAAGTATGCAAAACAAGTAGACATGAAGGCATCAATGATCATGAAACAATTAAGCCATGAGTAAAATAAATTGGAAACGAGGAAGGGAACATGCTAAACAGATAATTTGGCGGTGCATAGATACTCGTCACCTCACCTATACACCACACACATGCAAATTCACATAGCATTTAAGTCGGGGATTCTATTCCCTCAAGTCAAGGTTAAACCAAACACTTACCTCAATTCTGCCGGCCACTCACTGCTTTTCCTTTAGAATTTGCCTCTAACCCGCTCGAATCTAATCATAATTGGTTCAATATCATCAATTATTGATAAAGGAATTAACTTTAATGAAAAACTATGGTTTTCCTATGTTCTCCTATCAAAAGACAAAAATCGACACCGGGCCTGCTTGATCTAAACTTGAGGTTCGGACAAAAACCCGTTTACCCATTCTCCCCCGAGCCCGGATATACAATTGATTTTAGAATACGTCCTCAATTCGAGGTCTAGATTCCTAAATTTCAAAGCTCCTAAGTTCTACCCAAAAATCTCAAATTTTACCATGAAAGTTCTAGGTTGGTTGAAATCTTGTAAAAAGTTGTAAAGGATTAAAAGAAAGTAGTTAGGAATCGCTTACCTATGATTTGGAGAAGTCTGAGTCTTTGAAAAATCGCCTATGGAGGTTTAGGGTTTGAGAGAATTGAAAAATGGATGAAAATCCCGTCTAAAATCCCACTTACCAAGCTGCGGTTATCGCAAATGCAATCAGGGGTTCGCAACTTCGAAATTACTGCTGCCTTCGCATTTGCGACTTCTGGTCATCCTAGCAATCTTCGCATTTGCGAAGAGAAATCTCGCATTTGTGAGAATGGCCTTCTCAGGCCTTTGTCGCATTTGCGACAAAATGTGTCGCATTTCCCAGGCCTACCAGGTTCTCTTTTGCGAAGCCTGATCTCACATTTGCGATATCAAAGACCTGGTGACAGACACCAGATGCACCAGTTGAGATTCTAAGTCCTAAACACTCTGTAGCCTATCCGAAAATCACCCGATCCCTCGGGGCTCCAAACAAAACATGCAGGAAAGTCTAAAAATATCTTACAGATTTGCTCGTGCGATCAAATAACAAAAATAACATTTAAAATTACGAATTCAACCTCAAAACTCATGATTTTCTCAAGAACACTTCAATTTCACTATTTTCTGAACTGGATGTCCGAATCACGTCAAATCAACTCCGATTTCTCACAAAATTTCACAGATATGATATAAATGTCATAATAAACCTATACCGGGATCCGGAACTAATAATACGGGCCCGATATCAACGAGTTCACACATTAATTCATTTTTTATTTCCTTAAAGATCTAGCAAAATAATTTTCTTCAAAAATTGATTTCTAAAGCTAGGGACCTCCCGGGACCATCGAAACACAGATCCGGGTTCGTTTACTAAAAATATTGACCAAAGTCAACTAAATTAATTTTTTAACTCTAAAAATTATTATTTCTCATATTTTCACATAAATGCTTTTCGGTTTCACACTCGGACTGCGCACACAAATCAAGGTAAATAAAATTTATCTTTTTACGGCTAATGAGCCTGAAATGGAGTCTTAATTTATAAGATGACCCTTTGGGTCTCACATAAACACCTTTGACCATTGACCAAGTCTATGTGGCAACAACGTGTGATGTGGCAATAGTGTGTGCATATAATACAAATCAGACGCGTGAAAGTTGTTTGCTCAAGTAATTAAAAATGAAAAGAAAAGACAAGAAGTTAAAAAAAAATAAAAAAATCTCAAATAACCACCCGACATCCCATCTTCCCATCCCCTTTCCCTTTCTTTTCTTTTCTTTCCCCCCGACATAAGGTTGCGGAAGTTCTCTTCTCTCAGTCCCATCGATAAATATTATCTTCCTGCCCTCCAGGCTGGATTATTACTAGTCCTATTTCATCTACTTATGGATAAAATATTCAGTGGTAATGAACATTGTCGTGGCCTTCTATTTCTCTTTTTTTTTCTTTTCATCTCCATTGGTGGCTTTCAAGCTCTTCCCTGTACAACAATGGTGTACCTATTCTCCATAAAAATACTTCAAATAAATCAATAGTCTGACTTCCCATACATCACAATATCTCATAGATCTACTATTATGCTAAAAAGTTACTGCAGTAACTGAAAGTAATAAAATTTTAGGCAAAATGGCTTCCAGGCAACCTAAAATGTACCCTTTTGTCAACCCAGTAAATGAACACACAAGTTTCTCATTTAAACACTTGTACTTGGTTAAATGAACACCAATAAATACCTTTGACCATTGACCAAGTCTATGTGATAACAATATATGTGACGTGGCAATAGTGTGTGCATATCATGCAAATCAGACGCGCGAAAGCTGTTTGCTTAAGTAATTGAAAATGAAAAGAAAAGATAAAAAGTGAAAAAGAATAAAAAAAAATCTCAAATAACCATCCGACACCCCATCTGCCCATCCCCTTTCCCTTTCTTTTCTTTTCTTTCTCTCCGACATAAGGTTGCAGAAGTTGTATTCTCACAGTTCAATGGATAAATATTATCTTTCTGTCCTTGAGGTTGGATTATTACTAGTCCTATTTTATCTACTTTTGGCTAAAATATTCAGTGGTAATGAACACTGTCGTGTCCTTCTATTTCTCCTTTTTTTCCTTTTCATCTCCATTGGAGGCTTTCAAGCTCTTTACTGTACAACAATGGTGTACCTATTCTTCATAAAAATACTTCAAATAAATCAGTGGTCTGACTTCTCAAACATCACAATATCTCATAGATCTACTAACCTATGTCTCATTCCTCATTAAAGCTGCTGGAAAATACCCAAAAACACATCATCCTTGGGATCAAAATAGACAACCATTTTTCTTCATTAAAAGCTACACTGCAAAAAATTAAAATGAATATTATCTTTAATTTTTTCTTGTTTAAAGGATTGTCCACGACAAAAAAAAAAAAAAATTCGGCCTTTTAATGGTACCTTGTTGATGTAATGGCTAATTTTACTAATTTAGGAAGTCTTTTTGAGAGCACGATTATTAAGATGAAGAGAATAGAAAAATATAATTGATGATGGCCGAGTATTGAATATGCTGCAATGATGGTGGACTTGCAGGAGCTTTGACTATGAAGAAGAAGACAAATAATTATTTTTTTTAAAGAGGAGGAGAATAAAAATCTGGTAAAATAATTTTTTTAAAGTAGGACCCCACAGATTACACAAGTCAAAGAATAAAAGGCTTAGTATATGACGTATCAGTCATGTCACAGTGAGTGAAGGACACGTTCAATCAACTGTTATTAGTATTCAGTTCATCAAATAGAGGTGTCTAAATGTAAAAAATAAAAGTTGATGTACCGGGATGACAAACCGGTACAAATTTAAGTGGCTAGGAGGTAATTTTGCCTAAGTTTTAACATAATAACTAGTACTCGTCCGGCCAATTTTATGTGAAGAATATGCACAAAGTTTAAGAAAAAATCTATTTTTGAAATTAACATTTCTGTAGGTATTATATCATGTCATTAAGGTAAATGAGAATTTCAAAGTTAAATTATTTTTAAACATAAAATTTTTATAATTTCTTCTTGGACAAATAAAACAGAAAACTTGTCGCACAAAATGGGAATGAGGGAGTTAATCAACTTGTACCCTTGTCCATTGTGCTATACACCGGGTATGCCACTTGAACAGTACAGAATATCACTCCTATATGTCAATATTGGAGTTGAACTATTGTGATCTTTTTGTTATACTTAAGCTTGATGTGACTATGACCAGACAAAAGAAAAGGAGGTACATATGCACATGTATTTGTAAGTTATTCTAGGTTGACCTTAATGATGTATATTCCTTCTTTATATGCTATTAATCAGTAGGTGGCAATTGTCCTGACAGATGAACGTGGATAAGCTTGAATATATGCTAGATGTTGAAGACTTAAAAATAATAGAAATAAGAATGTCTATTGTTCAACCTAAAAACTAAGATTTTAGATAAAGCAGTTAAAAATTTATGTAATAAGGCCACAAACAATTGCAACAATAAAATTGATACCGATCTTTCGAAAAAAATGAGTGAATGAGTAAGATAATATAATAGCAGTAAAGGAGGAGTAAAAGTAATTCTTAATGATGATCCTCTGGAGATATCTTTCTGTTAATCGTGATAATTATAGGATAAGAATTATACTTGATTGTTGGTTCAAAACATATGTGATTTATTTCAATACTAGTTAATAATCAATCAATAATAAGTGTAAGTAAAAAGAATTTTAGCAAATCCAAGCCAACTAATCAAGCAAAGGGAAAAATAAGTGCTCCCATCTCCCCAGGTATAAATGTTCGACTACATAATTCTGTGTCAGGTAAGTACCTCAATACTCAATCTCTACATTACATTAACAAAAACCTCATAGTCAACCCTAGTGCTACTACTAATGGTGATGATTATAGTAGTGTCCCTTTCAAAACTAAAATCTCCCTCCCTGCTAAACCACTAAATGAAAGGCAAGGCAGCTTTACTAATCAGCACAAAGATTTGGGAAAACAGGCTTTAGAAATTAATCAAGATTCTAAAAATTTGCATGTCTCTACTCCTCCTTGTGACACAAGTGTCATAAACGTGGCAACCTATCCTACACTGGATCTTCCACAAGATCCTCTAATTAATGACATTAATTTAGACCTAAAATCAACTACAACCAATCACCACAAACAAACACAAATCATTAAAACTAATACTACTATCTATCAAGATACTGAAGGATTCACTAAATCAACCCAATGCAGATTGCTACCCAAACAACCTATCAACGAACACATACTTGTTTAAGGAAAACAACCACGTGTCTGAGACCAAATCCATGCATGATTTAGATAAAAACCTCACGCAACACTCTTCCTCACAAGCTACTCACATAGGCACAATCATTAGCTCTTCTTCATATCCTTAGTATATCTCCACTATAAATCAGTATCCCCTCCACAATTCTAAGTCTACCTCTATCCATAAGGAGAAGACTCGGATTAATTCAACTACTACATCTCACACGCAATCAAACAATAAACAATCAACCAAATCAACCTCATCACTGCCCACCAAATCCTGTGATCTATGCACTACCTCCGAGCCCACCCAATCATGTACCCAAATCATGGGTTGAGTTGGGCCTTCAAGGCCAAGCAATAATGTTAAACCTAGTAATAAACAGGCAGGAATCAATTCTGATCCTCCAGGACACACGCTTTTTGGCCCAATTAATCTCGGAGGGGATGACATTAGCAATGAACAACTACATCAATCAGATGTGGATGTCCAACATTCTTCAACCCCTTTCTCCGTCAATGAATCAGAACCTAGTGACCAACATGAAACAAATGTGGAACATTCCAGCCAATGCCAACCAGCTTCCACAAAATCCACCACTCAATTTACCCTTCTTTGCTCCGGAGGATATAATAATGTTAAACCCATTCTTCAAACAGTGGAATTCTCAAGACATGAACAACCAACAAAACGACCCACAACCAGATCCCATGGTCGTGCATGCACCAATCCAAGCCATGCAGAACCAGGAAGGAGAACAGGAAGAAGAGGAGAAGGTGGAGGAAAACATGCCACACTTGGGGGAGCCAACAATAGCATTTTCAAGCCTAAATGAAGTAAACAATCTCATATTCAAGGAGAGGCTAAACAAGAAGTGTATCTTCAGTTGCCCAATGACACTCTTCAAATGCTCACTGTACATAAGGTCTTCACAGGACCCTACTGTGGGGAAGAATGTAGTGATACTAGTTCCCTCGTTCAGGAGGAATCCAAACTCCAATTTTCCTTATAATAACCCAATGAATCCAAATAATTTTATCATTTGGAATGTGAGGGATGCAAATAATGCAAACTTTAGAAGGCATTTTAGGGAACTAATGGACACCCACATGCCTTGTCTAGTGGCTCTATTGGAAACTAAAATGGAGAGTCACATTTCTATCTTAGAGGATTTTCACTTCACTAAAATGATAGAAGTTCCTTCTACTGGGAAAGTTGGAGCTCTGGTTGTTCTTTGGAATGATGAAGTGGTGATAGTGAACAATTTCACTAGGAATGGGCAAGCAATCCATGCAATGATAGAGGTAAAGCCCAAAAACCTTTCTTGGTTATTTACTGCCCTTTATGCTAGCAATGATATTCATGAACGTACTTTATTATGGGAAAAACTAAAAAATACTTACGACCAATACAAAGGTCCTTGGCTAATTGGGGGAGATTTTAACGAAATAGTTAACACTAATGAGAAACTTGGGGGTAGACATGTAAACCAAAAACGAGCTAAAATTTTAATGAAGTGTTTAACTTATTGTAACCTAGTTGACCTAGGCTTTAGGGGGTGCAAATATACGTGGTCTAACAAACGTAAAAAATATGGCCTTATCATGGAAAGACTAGATAGAATCTACTCTAATGACGAATGGCTAGAAGCTTTTGCTAATGTGACAGTAACTCATCTTCCAAAATTTTACTCGGATCATAGCCCTATCCTAATTAATCTCAACAATAGGATTAATTCTATAAAAGAGAGACCTTTCAGGGTGGAAACTTATTGGTTCTCTCATCCAGAATTAACAAGACGTGTATCCCAAAGTTGGGAAAACAAGGACTTGGTAGAAGGTACTGAATGTTTTCAATAAAAGGTAATTGATTGGAAAAATATCACTTATGGCAATATAATTGCTAGGAAAAGAAAATTATTTAATCGAATAAATGGGATTCAAAAATCTCCTAATTACACAACAAGTTGCTTCCTAAAAAATTTGGAAACAACTCTTATTGATGATTACAATACTATCTTAAAAATAGAGGAAGAATATTGGCAAGTCTGCTCAAGAGTAAATTGGTTAAACGAAGGCGATGCCAATACAAAATTCTGCCATATCAAAGCAACTAATAGAAGGAGAAAAAAATAATATTGTCTTCTTTAAAGACAACCTAGGAAATTGGATTGAAGATCAACATTCTTTAATGGAACATGTCACTGATTGTTTCTCCAATATCTTCACTACATCTCAGGACAAGTCTGACTGGAAATTTTTTAAGAAAGATACTACTAATTTCTCACAACTTGACCTCTCTAGCCTTGACAACCCATTAAAAAATGATGAAATTAGAAAATCAGTGTTCTCCTTTAAACCGTTAAAATTTCCAAGGCCTGACGGGCTTCACCCCTTCTTTTTCCAAAAATACTTGCATTTACTAAGTAGCAAGGTTATCAATCTATGCCAAGGGATTTTTTCCACGAATCTCATGCTGCCTAGTATTAATAAAACCTATCTGTGTTTAATACCAAAGATTGACAATGCTAATAACCTAAAAAATTTTAGACCCATTAGCCTTTGTAAAACTATTTATAAGGTGATTTCTAAAGTAATTGCTAATAGAATTAAACCCTATATTAGCCATTTAATCAATAGAGAACAAGCTAGCTTCCTCAAAAATAGACGTCGCTTGTGACAATGCTCTAATCATCCAGGATATTTTAAAAACATTCAACCTTAAAAAAGGTAAACCCAAATTTATACTAAAACTTGACTTGGAAAAAGCTTTCGATAAACTAGAATGGTCCTAGTTAATAGGAACAAAACAAAAGAATTCACCCCATCAAGAGGCATTAGACAAGGTGACCCCATGTCACCATACATATTTATCTTGTGCATGGATATGCTATCAAAAAATTTTAACAACCAAGTGGATATAAAAAAATGGGATCCCATCAGATATTATCCCAGATCCCCCCTCTATCCCATTTGTTTTTTGCGGATGTCCTAACTTTAATGGGCGAAGACAAATCCAAAACTATTGATACTATCTGCAAACAAATGGATAGTTTTAGTAATATGTCAAGTCTTTGTATAAATAAAGGAAAATCCAAATTAATCATGTCTAGAAGTTGTAGCTAACATACTAGAGAAATGGCATCTAAATCTTTTGGTATTAATATTAGCCAAGCTTTTGTCACATTCTTGGGTTCCCCAATGTCAAACAAACACGCTAGGCACAAGGACTACCAACTCCTTGATAGAATGCGTGCTAAATTAAACATTTGGAACGCACGCTGGTTAAGTATGGCGGGGAGATGTACGTTAATAAAATCAACTCTAAATACTCTACCCAATCATCTTATGAAAATTAGTCTACTCCCTACAAAAACTCTTCAGGAAATAGATAAAATTCAACGTAATTTCCTTTGGGGAGCTACTAGGGAGAAGAAGAAAATACACCTAATTGGATAGAATACAGTGACTAATACTGTACCTAATGGGGGCCTTGGTATTAAACTGGCAAAATAAAAAAATATGGCCCTTCTCACTAGCTTGGCATGGAGAATTTTAAATAACCTAACCTCCCTTTGGGCCCAAGTATTAACTAGTATATATGGAAATAGGAAAACAATTACTGGATACTCTAATACTTGGAATAGTCTTATTAAAATGTTAGATGGTGTGTAATAAAGGTATTAGGTGGCCAATAGATACTCATACTCACTTGAATATTTGACATGCACAGTGTATCCCCAATATCATAAGTCTCCGTAATCATGTTATTGGTCCGTTAAATCGTGATGAGGATAAATTAACCATTCATCATATTAAGTAAAATAAGGAATGGGACTGAAGTAAAATCTCTTTTGATCTCCTTGAATTCATCAAAAATAGTATTCTTTCACTAAGCACCAAGAAACACATCCATGAACCTAACTCACTTATTTGGGGTCTTAGCCCAAGCGGAATATTTTCAACAGCCTCCTCCTATATGCTAATTGATGATGCAAAACCCCACTCCCTCTCCTTTAATTAGATCTAGGACCTCAAGTGTCCCAATAAGATCAAATTTTTAATGTGGAAGCTATACCACAACAGATTGCCCACATGGGGTTATCTAGCCACAATTGGTGTTAACATAAACTCTAATTTCCCTATATGAAAAGACACCATCGAGTTCTATCTTCCATATCTTCTGGGAATGCACTATAGCTAATTCTTATTGGGAAGAAATGGGAGTAAACATTAGTAACCAATTGCTCGCTAATAACTGGCTAGAGCTATTAAAAACAACCGGTCCTAGATATATTAACAAGTACCTAAGCTGGGAAGACACTCTTCCTTTTGCCCTCTGGGCCATTTTGATTAATAGAAATCATAACAACCAAAACAACACTAGCACCCTGGTTAACAAGAAAAGGGTACTGGACCAAACACTGGAGTATTTCTTCATGACATCAAGGATTCACCCCTACAACAAAAATATCAGTATTAAGGTCAGATGGCAACCTCCCCCTAGGGGTTGGCTTAAAATTAATGTGGATGGTGCTTTCAAAAGCAGCTCTCTTCAAGGTGGTATAAGTGGAGTCGTTAGAGATTATACTGGTCAATGGAGGACATGCTACAACCAGAAAATACATGCAACTTCATCAATCCAGGTGGAACTTCTAGCTTTTCGGCATGCACTACACTTAGTTACCAGGGAAAACTTATTCCCATTCGAAGTTGAAACTGATGCAACAGAGGTAATACGTCTTCTTCATGATGACTACCCAACCTATAACAACTTAATTTATGAATGCAGGTGGCTAATAAACAAGGCATCCAGGCAAGGGAAAATCACAATGAAGCATAGCTTCCGCGAAGGGAATATGGTTGCTCATCACTTGAAAAAAGCTACTCTCTTAGATAATAGTTATGATAAACTAAATGTTCTAGTTTTACCTCCTGAACTTGTCAAAACAGCCTACCACAAGGATCAAGAGGCGTATATGTATGTAAGAACTTGTTCTACTAACCAGTGCGAGCATTTAGCAGTACTGGGTAATGAAAGTACCTTGCATGACATTGTTTTGGCCGGTAGTGGCTTATGTAATGAACATATTATGGGTGCAAAACCCTAGTTAATGTTAATGAAGTATCTTTGTTTTTCAAAAAAAAAAAAAAAAGAAGAATGTTATTACCAAACCAGTTTTGCTAAAGGAGCGAGGGCTCGAGCTTGATGGTCTCGGAGTCTCGAGGTCAGTTTAGTAACAATAAAGTATGAACAATAAATAAATAATAATAAAGCTGAGGAAAGATTGAAGAGCACGTTAAACGAGAAAAGGCAGAGTAGAAAGTTCTATTGCTGTCTATGATGTCTCTTACAAAATGATTGGGGTCCCCTTTATATAGGAGGGAAAACCCTTAATATGGTACATTTCTAATTATGACAAAGAATACTATTGGTAAAACTGTATAACAGCCTAGTACGAATTTGTACTATCTCTTACAAATCTTATCTATCCTAACCACATGTCCTTGGGAAATTTCTGCTTTTTCTTAACTATCATCAATTTTTCACTGCCTCGAGGTAGGCCGTGACAGGCCTTCGATGTGCTTTCTCGAAGTGCACATTCTGAGATCGTACTTGAACTTCATCTCAAACATGATCTCGAGCTCGGAACATAATAGAGACTTCGAAATCGGACTCCTACGATTTCGGCCGTATACAGATAGTCCCCGCGTTTCTTGGAATGAAATGATGAGAAACGATTTGAATTCATGAGGTCTTGGATGATGATATCATTCCTATAACGTATGCGTTGAAATGATCAAAGCGTCACATCGGTTCTCTTCCCCAAAAGCATTGAGTGCTCGTCGGAGCCGGTCGGCCACCAACATCAATGAACAGTCGCCGCCTTCCCCTATATATATCCGCTTTCGTTTCATTATTAGGAACTTTTTCACTCTACAATACTTACTCTTCTTCTAAAAACTTGCCCTCACCACTAGTTCTTCCGCCGTGTTAGCCCAAAACCTCGCCGGTTATATTAATTTCCTTCTTCCTTTTCTAAAGAAACTATGGCAAAAACCTCTAAATTCATTCCTCAAAAAGAAGTAACCTCCACTGCTTCTTCCCATACGGTCGGTGGTAAACCACCGGCGCTCAATGAGATCATGCCGAGAAATTTTTCTTTGAAGAAAGACTTTACAAAAGAGAATCCTCTTGATGTTCCCAGGCGTGGGGAACATGCATCGAGGTATATAAGATCCATCGAGGGAGGACACCTCAAAGATGTAAGGAGAGAATGTAAATGGGGGAAGGAGGTCATTATGCAAATACCTTCTCGAGAAGAGGATATTATGACCCATGTGGAGGGGTTCTTGAGCATATATACATACCCTTTTACACTAGGTCTCATCGACCCACTCGTGCTCGAATTTTGCCAAAAGTATCAAGTTACACTGGGCCAGATTCATTCTTCCTTCTGGCGTATCATATTAATGATGAGGTTCTTTGTCAAAAAGGCAGAGATCGAGTTCACCCTCGGCCACCTCATTCTATTGTATCGACCTCAACATTTCCGATCTTTAATCAAGCTCCAACGCCGATCCACAAAGTCTTTCTTCGCCAGTAACAACGAAGTCAGAGATCGAGGTTGGATGAGTCGGTTCATCCGAGTGAGGACCACTGACATTATTCCCAAATAATTCCCTCCGTTCCGCGAGAAATGGAACTTCAAACGTGATTAAAATACCTTGCTCTATTTCTTTTTCATAATTTTCACAGAACTTTGTATAATTGTTCCTGTTTACTTCAACAACGGTTTCACAGATGCCTAATGTGGTCCTCCATCTAGCGGATTAGGCTCGCAAACTGGCTGCCACTTCATCTTATGACAAACACAAGTGGAAAGATTTGTCGAAGGGAAAGTGGGAAGAGAAACACCATGGTGCGTGTTATAATATTTCCTTCCTAAAAAAGAAAAATCCCTTTCTTCATGTGGCCTAATTCCACTGTCGTAAGTATTGGTGATTTCTCTGAGATGAGGCCACCCCCTCTCGGTGAGGAAGAGGGATCCTCAGCTCTGGAGCCAAAGAAGAATAATAAAAGGAAAAGATCCTCGAAGAACGAGGACACCCGAAGCAAAGTAAAGCTTGTTTAGGGATGCAAGAAGAATGTTGTTATCAACGAGGATTTTGACTTTGTATGTCGGTCCATGGGTGATGATGAAGACGAGGTTGAGGGTTCAAAGTTTGAGACCGGAACCAGAAAGTCTTCCGAGGCTGCTAGGCCCGTTGGCACCGAGGCCCCTAGCCTCGAAGGAGGAGTTCCAAGAGAAAAAGGGGACGAAGTCCCTTCATCACCTGACTTGGCGACTGCTTCTCAGACTTCAGGAAATACTCCAAAGGGAGCGAGCTTCAAAGCACCTCTGCCCGATTAGAGCACGTCGGGTTATCTCCCTGAGGGAATGATAGCAGGTCATTAACCGTCATTTCCATCTTTCTCCGAAGATACCATAAGGGATGCTCAGAACCTGAGGATGCCCGAGTTAGGCGGAGTCCCAAGTGAAAAAGACCCTTCTAGGGTTGCTTTACTGGAGTTGATGAGGCCGAACCAACGGATGCAAACTCGACCTTCGAGGAGGCTCAACGGCTTTTCTCAATTGTAAGTTTTCAATAGCACTATAATTTTTCCAATTTCATACTTTCTTCTTTTGTCTAATTGAATTTTTCTTTCTGCAGGCCTTCAACAAATTTAAGGTTGAGCTGAGTCGTTGTGAGGCCGAACTGCTTAGATCCTCGAACAAGAAGAAATCCCTCAGGCTCCTTTGTGACAAGTAGGAAAGGGAATTGAGGCATCTTCTATAAGAGTTGACCAAAGCTCACGAGGACGAGCTAGAGAAGCAGGTAACATTAGTTTTGAAAAATATGGACGCCCTCTCTTGCCATCGGAGGCTAACACTTCGATGTCTCAGTTGCAGCGGAAGGTAGAAATTCTGGAACACCTTAAGGGTGAGGTCAACCAGGTCAGACCTGAGTGCAATGAATGGAAATCACAGATCGATATCATCGCTGCAGCCAAAAAAGATGCATTGGCAAAAGTATCCGCCCTCAAGATTCAACTTCAGAATGCTCAAGAGAGAAATTCAGTTCAAGCAGGCCAGATAGCCGAGCATGAGGCTGGCCTTAAGAAGGCCAAAGCCGAAGTCGAGGAAGCCCGTGCCAAAGCCATAGAAATAAAAGCCACAACTGACAAGATCGTATCCATCTATTTGAAAGATGCTACTGATGCTCAGATGGAGTTGAGGCGTGCCTCGACAGGGAGAAAAGAAGAAACGACTATGTCCGATTCCGATACTGTTGGGAAACCCTCAAGGAGATCCATGATAAAGGCTTCGATCTCTCTGAGGAGATAGAGCATGCTAAGGCAGACGAGGCTGAGGCCAAGTTCGTCCTTTCCTCCGATGATGAAGCTGATGTTGAGGATGATGAAGAGGAGGCTGACGAGGAGGCTTCCGGGGAAGAGGCTGGTCACGAGGGGGTTGATGAAGACAAAGTCCATGAGGGATAAAGACTCTCGAAGACCATGTTGCCGCAGGTCAAGCTACCGAAGATGTAGTCCCCGTGGGAGCTACCTCCGAGCAGGCGACCCCGACGATATGATAGGCCTTCTTTAAATTTTTGTAAGGGATCCCTATGAGAGTATTTTAAATGTACTTTTGTACCATTATCTGATATATAAAGAAATTTTTAGTTTCATCTTTGTGTTTCCGTCTTGCTTTTGCTTTTGAAATGAGATTTGGTTTTGTTGATGATCAGTTCGATGTATTGGACTTAGAATATAAAACCCTTACGTTTTGTGTTCAATGAACTATCGATAATAGGTGACCACTTAGGATTCGATCTTCGCGCTAAGCTTCAGCTCGGGACTTTCGAGTCCGAACTAGGTAAGGTCTCGAGCATGGTGTGTTTCGGCCTTTAAGCTCTTTAAATATCAGCCCTTAGGCTTTGAAATATCAGCCCTTAGGCTATGAAATATCAGCCCTTAGGCTCTTCTAAGTTGGCCCTTAGGATCTTTTAAGTTGGACCTTAGGCTCTTTAGATTGGCCCTTAGGCTCTTTAGGTTGGCCCTAAAGCTCTTACATATCGGTCCTTAGGCTCTTATTAGATTGGGTTAATTCGACCGCTAAAATGGCTACAATTTTCCCCTTTTTTGACGAAAGACTTGTAAAAATTTTGTTATGCCTTGGGTTTTATATTCGTTCGAATTTTCGGTTCGATTGATTGGAACCTTGATTGCAATTCGATGTGCGAAGATAATATAATACTTCGTGAGGTTTTCTCGAAAGCTTATTTTTTCGAAGCCTTCACATTATTCGGGGCTGATTTTATTGAAGCCCCTTTGCTTATGCTTAGGGTAGCCTAATTTAACCAGTTTTTCGATGTATTTGAAGGCCTTTAGTTTTATGGCGGAAGTCGGTCATCTCCGAGCCGCATTATTTCGGTCGTAGCTTTTTCATAAGACCGTAGTATTTTATATGGATGTAGCCTTTAGTCCGCGAGCGAGATGAACTTGGCCTTAATATCGAGGGGATGCCTTTTTTAAGGTCTTATAAGTTTGTGTATGCCTCATTGAGGTTTTGTAAGTTCGAGTATGCCTCATTGAGGTCTTATAAGTTCGAGTTTTCCTCATTAAGGTCTTATAAGTTCGATTTTGCCTCATTGCAGTCTTATAGGCTCGATTTTTTGATGGCTCGATGTGTTGACTGCCAATGACAGTCCCCGAGTATTCGAGTATATTTGGCCCTTGAGCCGTTAAATGTGAAAATAGTATACTTCTTTGAGGCACAAAAGTGTTTTGATATAATAAGAGTGCTTCTTTGAGTAATCGATACATGAGTACATGTTTTTGCCATCGGGGGCTCGATTATTCTATATGGACATGGTTCATTTGACTATTTGGCCCATTACAACATTCTTCTATCGAGGTCCTCCTTGGTATGACTTGTTTTCTTCGAAAATGTAACCTCCTAGGGTGATGCCCCGCAGTATTCTAGGTCGATAGAAAAGAAGCCTTGAATACTTGATGATTTTTCCTCAGGTAGCATATACGTGTTGACTCGTTAAAAACCTTGCCGGTAAAATCCATTTGGGATAAAACCCGATTTAAGGGAAAAAAGGTGCAATGCATGCTTTAAAACCCAAGGTCTTCGAGTTGAAGGGTGCTTCGTTATCTCCAATGGAACACCTATAAGGAGTTAGTATAAAATATAAATGAAAAATGGAAAAGGTCATACCACAACAATAATAACGTTTGAGCAACGATATATTCCAATTGTTTGATAGTAGCTTACCTTCCATTGTGCCAAGTTTGTAGGATCCTTTTCCTACGAATCCGAGGACACGGTATGATCCTTACCAATTAGGGCCTAGATTCTGTTACGCCCCGAACTTGGGGGCGAGACCGGAACCCTGTGCTTTACTTATCCTAGCGTACCAACTTGCGACTAAGGGATTCTGAGCATATAATGTCTTACTTTGGCCATGGAAACATTGCAAGACAATTTCGAATACTGACTAAATCACAATATAAAGTTGGGCCGACAAGGCCGTCATAACTACTACAGCTGACAAACCAACAAAATGTACATAAAAGGCCTACAAGCCCAACATACCACATTAACTGACAAGATATGTCTACAAGCCTCTACTGATGGATATACTATGATCGGAACAGTTCCCTGACCTACTCATAACACACACACACACACACACACACACACACATATATATATATATATACACACAAGATGTACATAAAAGTCTAGACCCGACAACTCCGAAAGGCATGGAGCTTACCGATCAAGCTAAACTCGGGAAACACTTAATGAGGAGGCCTACCCGTCTGTCAGTTTGAACCTGCACGCATGAATGAAGTACTCCAAGAAAAGGGACGTCAGTATGAAATAATGTACCGAGTATGTAAGGCAATATACTGAAAGCTGAAACGGAACTGATAATATAATAATTGAAAGTAACTGGGAGTCAAAGATAATCTGAAGATATGCTTACCTGTTGATACTGACTCAAATCTCTCAATATAGAAAGTAAAATAGTTGTTCGGCGCTATAAGGATCGGTATATATACATATCTGCTCTACCGTATTAGGCTCTCTCATAAGTGCTCGGCCATATTAGGCTATTTATC
This sequence comes from Nicotiana knightiana, assembly GCA_005239525.1. Classification (NCBI taxonomy): domain Eukaryota; kingdom Viridiplantae; phylum Streptophyta; class Magnoliopsida; order Solanales; family Solanaceae; genus Nicotiana; species Nicotiana knightiana. The sequence goes on along the minus strand of ML418881.1, from coordinate 77,882 downwards.
TCGACCAACTGGGCTCGCTCATAGGCGCTCGGCCACAGTAAGCTAGGTGTATAACTTACCATCTGATCAGAGGTTGCCCAATAGGGGCCTACCCATCGATTATAACTCGATGGTAATGAAAATACTATGATACTGTATATATACACTCTCTGATCTCTTGACTGGAAGAAGGAAATACTCAATTGAATATGAAGTCCCGATAAGGAGAATATGGTAACTTACAAGACTAGGAAAATATACGTAAATTTCGGGATGAAATTTTCTTTATACCTCATTATCAAACTCATGCAATCACAAGATCATGCAAAATGAAGGAAGAGTTTAGCCTTAACATACCTGGAGTAGCAGAAAATATGTATGATATTCTTGGAAAAGGTTGCACCGTACTCCTTTAGAACCGCAAAATTATATGTTGCTACTGTGCGAAGAAATCTTTCTTCACACCTTAATGGCTAACGTTTTGGATTTTCAAGAATGCTAATGTCTCTGGTTGTAGGAACTTTGTAGGAAAATTTATTGCTTTTGTACCAAACCTCCTATCTAAGTGTAGACTTCAAAACGTTAGAAAAAATGTAGTGATCCATTTGTCTAAAATATTGAATTTGTCATATGACTACTTAGTCATATGTAGCAAGATTATATGACTAGTTGCCACCTAGGATTATATGACTACTTAGTCATTTTAAGTGGTTTGTGCTTCCACGTTCTTCCCTTGATACTTATCCAAAATTTTTAATTAATTTAATTGGGTAATATCCCACTACCCGGTAATTAACCAATTACCCGCATAATTAAGAATTGCCTTCGATTACTTAAAATTCTATTTTTTTAATACACCTTATACATCATAGTATTGTGGTCATATGGTACCTTGTATGGTACTAGTCCGTAAATACCGATTTTTTTAGTTCGGGCCGTATTTAATCCCAACATGCCAAAATTTGACGAAATTTATTTTCTTTGAATTGCTTCTCCTCTCACCTTTACGAATTTACTTATCACTTGTTTGAAATAGCATAATTCTTAAAATCTCAAAATAATCCCATTCCCGAACTTATGTCGGTTAACTTACGACGAAACTTAAGCATACGAAAATGCGGGATGTAACATCATTCCCCCCTTTGGAATATTCGTCCTCGAATGTTGACTGGTGCTCTTATCATTTTCATAGTCTATGTCTTTCGAATATTTTATTACTCTCCTTGCCATCTAGGCAACTTTTCTGTGATTAAATCAAAAGGCCAGGGCATTCCCCCCATTAGGCCTCTTTCTCATACCACGACTTATTGTCGGAATCCTTCCAGTCTCCTAAATGTTTCTACCTTCTATCATGCAACATGTACGACTCTGACCTTGTAAGTGCGCTTATGCGTCTCTTCTCTCTTTTTTTCTTCTTCAGCTTTTAGCCAAATTTCTAGGCCTTACTTGGTAAACATATACAGAGCTTAATAAGTTGTTCCTCTGGGAATCTATATGTATACTGATTTTCTTCATCTGGTACTTTTGTTAAACTTAGGAATATTGCTATATCTTATTTCATAGACCCAATTATCTATCCTTATGACTTTACTACGCTAGATAGGGCGTACTATACCATAAATCTTACCTTGATTTATCACTGCTGAGGTCTGTTATCAAACTCCAGGTTACTCTCGTTGCTTATTCTATATGTATGAATCTGAGTCCTTTAACACTTCTTCATTAGTGTTCATCTTTAGACTGATGGCCTTGTCTCATCTCGTACCTTACAACTTTTACCCATCCATTGTTGATTCACCTCAATGTTGATCTACATCCTTCCATTGATGACTTGAAACTTCTTATGTAATATATTACCAGTTAGAGCTTATGTTGCATCGTGGAACATTTGACGTGATTTTCCTTATCCACTTTAGGGGCGATACTGTACTTCAGTAATCGTATTTTATAGCATCCCAATGCGATTCACCTTACGTGGGTATTTTAATTCCGTACAATTCATGAAATCCTCTTCAAATCATTACTCAATCGAAGGCACAAACGTCATAATTACACCCTTATTCTACTACCAGGGCAGCATTCCATCTCTTCTAAACGTTATTAGTCTTAGACTCTTTTGAGTTCATTCAAGCTATACTGAACTTTTCATAACATAGAGAAACCAATAGCTTTCTTGTTTTCATGGGCTTAATTTTGAGGACTTATCCATTTTCGTCACCTTCTCACTTGCCCTTTTTTTTATCCTTACTCATATCTTCTTAAAACTTTATCGTTTACCAAACTTTATCTTGCAACCTACACAAATCTATTTATTGTTTGCCACATTCCTTCAATTTGCTTGTACCAAAGATTTCCTTATGTTATTCTGGAACATCAAGCGAGACGTCGCGTCGTCCTCTAACTCTTCTTTACTCTCTTGGCTAGACCTCTCGATACTTAGAAACCATAGGTTGGAAGATCTGCCACTGACGATGCTGCTATCATTCCTGGATACTAAATCCTAGCGCTTCTAACCTTTTGTCTGAAGTATAGAAAATTCACAACCTTCTGCATTAAGTGTCTCTTACGTTGTTCACTTTTACCTTACTCACCTTAAAATCTTGCATCACATCTTCTATCTCTTTCATGACCTCCCTCCCACATAGGTATAATTTACATCCACAATTCGAAGCTCTATTATAATACTTGCACCTCTGGTGCATATACAATCCGACGGGTACTTCGTACTGACTTTTTATGAGGTTGGTACTATTCTGACTGGCTTCATCGTAGAGTCGTTAAAGAATATGGTTGTTGTACTATATCTCTTGTATATCTGATATTAAGAGTGGTCCTTCCATGTCTCAATCACGATTTCTATAATTTTCTGGGTCCAATAATCAGGCCCCTGATTTACTTGGCTAATGTAACTCTTTAGTTTCCTCTTCCCTCTGATCAACCTTTATGTAGGCTTAAGCTATCTTTCGATCTGCGGCTCATGGTATTAGTTATTATTTGAGCCTTTGATGGATGCTATGGAATATCCGTGATACCATCATCTAACAATTAAACTCTTGGTTTATGATATGGACTCAACTTTTACCTTTTAACTTATACCGGAGTCTTTTACGACTGAATGATTGCCAACATATATGCTACATGGATACTACTCTGAAATCTTAAGTGCGTTCATAACGTAATTAATTCTGAATCATTAATCCAATAATTCCTTCCGTTCCTTGTCCGCTTTCTTTTAAATGTAATCTATTACTTTCCCTGGTCTTTCTGCCTCCTTGTTGCGTGTGTACTTAGCTTATCTTAGTTACCACACATGCCGGAATTTTCTTGCAACTTCATATGACCTCGAGTATTTCTTTTGATCTTACTTCCCGTTCATTAGCCATGGTAGGTGCCACTTTATTATGGAGTGCATACAATGTCATAGTGAGATTATTGCTACAAGACCATTTCCTCTTTAGGTCATTGTGCTTAGGTTGAAGCCTTCTTCCTTAGTTCCTCAGCTAGTATTTCATCGTAGCACTTAGGGAGGACCCTCTGACTCTTGTAAATATGTGAGCTTATAACATCGAATACCCGATGGTATTTTTGACATTTTTCCTCGCCTCTAATTATCCGTAGTTACTTACCTCCACTCCCTTGTTCTTCTAGGGTTGCTTCTGAACTAATATTTAAACTGTCTTCCTAGTGATATTCTCTTTAATTTCCATGATACTCATATGGTACCTTTTACTATCCAAACTCCTACCTGAATATTTCTCAGGGATCACGATGTCATAACTACGAGGCTGAATTCACTATATTGGGTTTTACTATGTTTATCTTACACGATCTGCTTGACTCGTCTGTAACCTCCTGTTTTTCCATAACTAATATCTTCCTTATCAATTAATAACTACTCGTTGGCCCTTTCTCATCTCAACATTCCGCATAAATTTTCTTGGGTTATTTACTTTGTCTTAACTTACATCCTGCGCTGACTCTTTATTTATCAATAACATCTCGGGCAGGAACCCTGACTTTATTTCTTTGACGTCGTTTTTGCATAATATTCTGGAATCGTAGCATATCTGTAGGATTTGAATAGGTGCAATCTCATCCATTGCTCTTTTTTTTTCGCAGTCTTCCTTTACCATTCCATAATTACTAGAACCACTAAATTCTAACTTAATGCCACATCACTCCATATTCCCCCCTTTTGGGGAGCACTATGATTTAGTGCTACAATGATCTACGTATAGATGTTTTACCTCTTCATCTTTGGCGTCTTTTCACATGGTCGATGATTCTTACTCGCCTCGCGGTAATTCTTTTGTACCAAGGATAACAAAATTCCCTCCTCGCTAGGGTAATACTTGGTATAACTGGCACATACAGTCCCTTAAGCATAAATTTGCTTACATGGCTAGTTTTAGGGAAACGTCTTCATGAATGACCATCCTCTGAATTTCTCATGAATTTTCTTCTATTGTCCATTATATTATTGCCGGAATGAAATCTGAAATTATCACGATGTCGACCATTATCAAATCATTCAGTCCCTAATTCATGTTTGGTTTATCTTGTTCACCAGCCCATACCGATTTCTATTACTCTGGGGTTTAACTCTCCCTTCTGATAGTCGCGTTGGAGTCACGAACTTATTTCTCGAAATAAGGATATGACTTTATGGCCTATACTCTTTTATTTCCTCAAGGCCTACCATCTCTCGTACTTTCCTCCACTTGACTATAGACTCTGTACTATCATTTTTTTGATCTACCGTTGCCATCCATGTATCACGTCTTACTCATAATGCTTCATTAACTCTCTTTTTATTTCCTGCTAACATTTCTGTCTATCACTTTATCATGAAAACTTCAACAAGATATTCTTTTTCTTTTGAGCTCCCATTTGCTCCATCCATTGGCTCTTCGAATTTCCAAACATTCTTTCTCTACAGGGACGGGAGCCGCACTAAGGTAATATTTACCCCTTCTAGGATTCCAGTACATGTCTTTGTAGTACTCATATCTAGCTACACTATTTTAGAGTGTACCATCTAGGTATCTCACAAGGAGATCTATTAGCACCTTTGTAATATCCTTCGGAAATGTCAACTAAAGCAAATCATCCATCCATCATCTTGGGTTACTCTAACCCCAGCCGGATCCTGCTATCCTGTCCTTCTCTTAAACCATATCTGTTAGCTCCCATAGAGCATGACTGAGATACCGGTGGCCGATTGTACGTACATCTGTTACTGTTAAAGGTAACTTAAAATGCTTATATCTCCCTTTCTGGATGGTAAATAGTGATAATCTTTATTACCTCGTACCCTTCTTCACCTTGCTTCTTTTACTTGTTGAAACTTGTATCTAAATTCTGATTCCTATTTACTGTAATAATGGATCAGTAGCCTTTCCTAAAAGCTCCTTACCAAGAACCTTACACCTTTTAGTACACGCATGATCTATTGAAGACCTCACATTTATTCATCATAAGAAAGATGCAAAATCGAGTTCCTCTAATTCAACACTTCCACAACTGTATCTCTTATCGATCGTCTTTTTTAATGTAGGCATCATCTTATTATGAATAAAATAGAAGTTCGGAATTTGAATTCTTATAAGTGAGCTCTACCACACGATCTATAGTAATAAGAAAGAGTGACAGTCTTAAATTCCCTGTAGCCTTCTGCTTATAAGTGTGGTGCATAACACACCTATAAACAAGACTCTACTAGACACGGCTTGTAGACTCCCTAGGACAGAACTGCTCTGATACCACTTTTATCATGCCCCGAACTTGGGGGCGACCGGCACCCGGTGCCTTACCTATCCTGGCATACCAACTTGCGACTAAGGGATTCTGAGCATATAATGTCATATTTTGGCCATGGCAACATTGCAAGACAATTGCAAATACTGACTAAATCTCAATATAAAGCTGTGCCGACAAGGCCGTCATAACTACTACAACTGATAAACCAACAAAATTCACATAAAAGGCCTACAAGCCCAACATAACACATTAACTTACAGGATATGTCTACAAGGCTCTACTGATGGATATACTGTTATCGCAATAATTCCCCTACCTACTCATAACATATATACATATATATACAAGATGTACATAAATCTCTAGACCCGGAAACTCTGAAAGGCATGGAGCTTACCGATCAAGCTGAACTCGGGCAACACTTAATGATGAGGCCTATCTGTCTGAATCTGCATGCATGAATGCAGCGCCCCCAGAAAAGGGATGTTAGTACGAAATAATGTACTGAGTATGTAAGGCAATATATTGAAAGCTGAAACTAAACTGATAATATAATAACTGAAAGTAACTGGGAGTCAAAGATAATCTGAAGATATGCTTACCTGCTGATATTGACTCAACTCTCTCAATATAGTAAGTAAAATAGTTGTCCGGCCCTATAAGGCTTGGTATATATACATATCTGATCTATCATAGTAGGCTCGCTCATAGGCGCTCCGCCATACTACGCTCTGTATTTCAACCAACTGGGCTCGCTCATAGGCGCTCAACCATAGTAGGCTCGGTATATAACTTACCATCTGATCATAGATTCCCCAATAGGGGCCTGTCCATCGATTATAGCTCGATGGTAATGAAAATACTGTGATACTGTATATACAAACTCTGTGCTCTATTGACTGGAAGAAGGAAATACTTAACTGAATATGAAGTCTTGATAAGGAGAATATGGTAACTTACAAGACTAGGAAAATATACAAAAATTTCGGGATATGCATTTTTCTTTATACGTCGTTATCAAACTCGTGTAATTACGAGATCATGAAAAATCACAAAAGAGCTTAGCCTTAACATACCTGGAGTACGGGAAAATCCGTATGATATTCTTGGAAAAAGTTGCACCGTACTCCTTTAGAACCGCAAAATTATACGTTGCTATTGTGCCAAGAAATATTTTTTCACGCCTTAATGGCTAACGTTTTGGATTTTCAAGAATGCTAATGTCTCTGGTTGTAGGAACTTTTTAGGAAAATTCATTGCTTTTGTACCAAACCTCCTATCTAAGTGTAGTCTTCAAAATGTTAGAAAAAATGTAGTGATCCATTTGTCTAAAATATTGAATTTTTCATATGACTACTTAGTCATATGTAGAAAGATTATATGACTAGTTTCCACCTAGGAGTATATGACTACTTTGTCATTTTATGTGGTTAGCTTGTGCAGCCACGTTCTTCCCTTGATACTTATCCAAAATTTTTAATTAATTTAATTGGGTAATATCCCGCTTCCCGGAAATTAACCAATTACCCGCATAATTAAGAATTTTCTTCAATTAGTTAAAATTATATTTTTAAATACACCTTATACATCACACTATTGTGGTCGTATGGTACCTTGTATGGTACTAGTCTGTAAATACCGAGTATTTTAGTGCGGGCCGTATTTTTATCCCAACATGCTAAATTTGATAAAAAATCATTTTCTTTGAATTGCTTCTCCACTGACCTTTACGAATTTACTTATCACTTGTTTGAAATAGCATAATGCTTAAAATCTCAAAATAATCCCATCCCCGAACTTACGTCGATTAACTTACGACGAAACTTTAACATACGAAAATGCGGGATGTAACATCTTCCCTTCGTTTGGGTTTTGAGTATTGAGGGTGAATTTCCTTAAAAATAAGTCTCCGACTCCGAAGTAGCGGAGGTTCGTTCTTCTGTTGTAGTACCTTTCTATCCTTGGTCTTTGAGCGGCCATTCGAACTAACGCGACCTCGCATTTTTCATCTAGTAGCTAGAGAGAGGTGTTCATGGCCTCGTTGTTTGAATCCTCTGTGGCATGCTTAAATCTGAAGCTCGACTCTCCGACCTCGACTTGTATCAATGCCTCAGACTCATATATCAAAGAAAAAGGGGTCTCCCCCATGCTTGACTTCGACGTCATTCGATATGCCCATAGTACCTCGGGCAATACTTCTCTCTTAGAGGAACTCAGATGCTACATGATGTATCTCTTATATCTATCTTTACATTATTGTTCTTATTTATGCTTTTTCTGCTTACATACTCAGTACTTTATTTGTACTGATGTCCCTTTTGCCTGGGGACGCTGCGTTTCATGCCCGCAGGTCCCTATAGACAGTCCTTCTAGTAGGCTATCAGCTCAGCGGAAGGTGTTGCTACACTCTACTTGCTCCGGAGTTGCCTATTTGGTCAGTATGATTAGGACATGTATTGACTGGTATGGCGGGGCCCTGTCCCAACCTATATGACATTTCTATAGTCTTAGAGGCTTGTAGGTAGATGTTAGGTATATGGATACTTGTATGGCCTTGTCGGCCTATGTTTTGAGTTTACAAATGATCATGTCAACCTTATAGGCCCGTATGTCACATGTATAAGTTTCTATATCATGTTTGGTCATCCTATGTCTACTATGCACTTATATTTTATTCAGGTATCTCATGACGACCCTGTTGGCCCCTTTACCCATGATAGTACGATAAGAAGGATATGTTACTTTGGTACTCGGTTTAGTAAGGTACCGGGTGTCTGTCGCGACCCTCCGGTTTGGGTCGTGACAGAAGTGGTATCAGAGCAGTTCTGTCCTAGGGAGTCTACCAGCCGTGTCTAGTAGAGTCTTGTTTATGGGTGTGTTGTGCACACACTTATAAGCAGGAGGCTACAGGGAATTTAGGACTGTCACTCTTTGTTTTTACTCTAGTTCGTGTGGTAGAGCTTAATTGTAATAAATCAATGTCCTAAATTATATTACTCATAATACGATGATGCCTACATCTAGAAAGACAATTGGTAAGAGATTGTATGTGTTTGTGGAAGAGTTGAGTCATGGGAACTCAACTTTGCATCATGCTTATGATGAGTAAATGTGAGGTCTTCAGCAGATCATGTGTGTAATAAAATATGTAAGTTTATTGATAAGGAGCTCTAAAGAAAGAATATCTATCCATCCATATGGTAAAAAGAAATAAGAGAATCGGAAGGTAGATACAAGTTTCAGCAAGTAAAAGAAGCAAGATGAAGAAGGGTACGAGGTACCTAGTTAATAAAGATTATCAGTATTTAAAATTGAGGCAGAGAAATATAAGTATTTTGAGTTACCTTCAACAATAATAGAGGTATGTACAATTTTCCACACCCATCTCAGTTATACATATAGGAGCTAACAGATATAGTTTAAGAGCAGGATGGGATATTAGGATCCCACTGGGGTTAGAGTAACCCAAAATTAAGGGTAAATTGTTATCATTATCTAACACTTTTGAAGGGTAGTGCAGAACATGGCAATAGTTCTTATTGGGAGATAACCAGATGGTGCACTCTAGAATAATACAATCAGATATGAATACTAGAATGTTCAGAAATTTCAGAAGATAGGCAGTGGAATCCTAGAAGGGTTAAATATTTACCTTAGTATGACTCCTGCCCCTAGCAAAAAAGAGAGAGAGAGAGAGAGAATGTTAGGCGTCCCAAAGAACAAGTGAGATGAAGCAGGGGAAGCTAAAAGTTAAGGAACGTTTTGTTGAAGTCTTATAATAAGGTGACAGACAGAAATATTAGCAGGATAATATGAAGAGAGTTAATGAAACATTATGAGTAACATGTAATAAATGGGTGATAACTGTAAATCAAAATATGACAGGACGATAGAGTCTATAGTCAACTGAAGGAAAAGACAAGAGGAGACATGCCTTGAGACAATAAAAGTATAAGCCATAAAGCCATATCCTCATTTAAAGAAATCAATGTCTAAGTCCATCGTGAATACCAGAAGGAAAAGTTATACCCCCGAGTAATATAAATTAGTATGGGATAGTAAAAAAAAATAGAACATGAATTAGGGATCGAAGGAATTGGTAAGAGTCGACATCGTTTCAAAGATCGTGTTTCAAAAATATTAGAATGAACAATAGAATAATAACCTTAAAAGTTATTCAAGAAGACGTTTCCTTAAAGCAAGCACTATGAGCAGAGTTAAGCTTAAGGGACTAAATGTGCCAGTTACACCAGGTGTCACCCTTGTACGTAAGAAATTCAACTATCCTTGGTGTAGAAGGGTTACCGCAAGACGAGTAATATGTCAGTGAAGATGTGAAAAAAAATTCCCAAGATAAAGAGGTAACTATCGAATGGTAAAGGAAGAATGAGGTAAAAAGGTGAAAGGAATGAGATTGCATTTATTCATATCCTACAAATATAATATGACTCCAGAACATTATGCAAGCATGACACCGGGGAGAATCAATAAGGGTTTCGCACTTGATGATATTGTTAAATAAGTGGGAATGAACACTGGATACATAAGGATCCCGTACGAGAGGTAAGTTAAGAAAAAGGGCATAACCTAAGAGGCATTACATAAAATATAGTTATGAGAGTGAACCAACGGGTAGTCTGTAGTTGATTCAGGAAGAGCCTAGTTATCGCTAGATATGAGGATACATACAAATCAGTAGATCATGCAAGATAAACGTAGTGAAACCTAGCATAGGAAATTCAGTCTCTCAGATACGACATCGTAATACTCGAGAAATATTCATATAGGAGTTGGGGGTAGTAGAAGGTACCAAATAAGTGTTATAGAAATAGAAGGGAGTGCCACTAGGGAGACAACTAAAATTTCAATTCAGAAGCAACGCTACGAGCACAAGGGCGCGAAGATAAGTAACTAAGAATAATGATAGGCGAGTAAGAATATCACAAATACTGTGGGGTATACAATGTATTAAGCAGCTTTGTAAGAGTCAGAGGGTCTTCCCTAAGCATCGCAATGAAAGACCAGTTGAGGAAATAAGGAAGAAGGCTTCAACATAAGCACAGCGACCTAAAGAAGAAATGGTCTTGTAACATCAGTCTCACTATAATATTACTCCATAAGAAAGTGGCACCTATCGTGGCTAATGAACAGGAAGAAGAAAAAATAATCAAGAGTTGATAATTGAGACCATATAAGATACAGGGAAACTCCAGTATTCGTGGGCACTAAGATAAGCCAAGTATCCATGTAGCAAGTGACAGAACGACCAGGAAAAGTAATTGCTTACATTTCAAAACAAGTGTGAAGGCGTGAAAGGAAATCTATGGTACTAGCATGTGAAAAGGAAGGTTGCGAGTAGTATAAATAGATATGCGTAGGTCATAAGCTAAAGTATGGTAGAGCAACACGATTTTAGGTAGACAAGAGTAAGGATAAGAAAAGGTGAATGAGAAGAATAGGTAAGTCCTCGGGATTAAACCCATCACAACAAGAGACATGATGGTTTCCATAAAGTTATAAAAATCTCAGTATAGCATGAGTGAACTCAAAGGAGCTTAAAACTAGGAGCATTTATGAGAGATGGAATACTACCATGTTAGTAAAGTAAGGGTGTAACTGTGATAAATGATAAGAGGATGACGTTTAGGCCATTGATTGAATAATGATTTAAAGAAAAAGGGATTTCATGGGTGAAAAAGGATTAGAATACCCCCCATAGGATGAATCACATTGGATGGTATGAAATACAGTTATTGGAATATAGTATCGTCCCTAAGTGGATCCGGAAAATCACTTCAGATGTTAGCCGATGAGACGTGAGCCCTATGACAATATATTACATAAGAGGTTTCAAGTTATTAGTTGTAGATTATAGATCAAAATTAAGGTGAATCAACAATAGATGAATGAAAGTTACAAATATGAGATGAGATTAGGCTGTCATTATTAAGATGAACAATATTAAGGAAGCATTAAATGGCTTATATTTATACATATAGGATAAGCGGTGAGAGAGTAGCCTAGAGTAGGGTGGAAGGCCTCGATAGTAATAAACAGAAATTAGAGTTATGGTACAGTATGACCTACCTAGTTGCGGTAAATCCATAAGCATAGATAACTGAGGCTATGAAACAAGATATAGCAAAAGTCGTAAGTTGAAAATGGTACCAAGCAAAGAACTTTAGTACACCTATTGATGACCAGAGGGACAACTTGTCATAGTACCATATAGAGATTGGTTAAAATCTAGCAGAAAAGGAAGATAAGAGTCGCATTGGCGCACATTCAAGGTTAGAATGGTACAAGCTTCATGAAAGAAGGTAGAAACAGTTACGATATTGGAAGAATTTCGACCAAGAGTCATGGTGTGAGAAAGAGGCCTAAAGGTGGGAATGCCCTAGCCATTGGATTTATTCACCGAACAACTCCCTGGATAATAAAGAAAATATTTAAGTATTCATAAGAGCTATTTCTTAAGATAAGGATAAGTGAAATAGTCAACATTCGAGGACGAATGTTCCAAATGGGGAATTGATATTACACCCCATGTTTTTGTACGTGAGAATACGTTATAAGTCAATTGATGTAAGCTCAGAAATAAGATTATATTTGGAAGAATATGAAGTAAGATAATCATGTTACCTTGGAGGTTATAAATATTTAAGATCATGAATAAAGAGTACCAAGAGGGTTGGAAATCTTAGAAGCTAAACCAATTGAAGAAAATAAGATTCGTCGAAAGTCGACAAGTTAGGAATGTTATAACATGTACTTTAGGGTGAGACTATGGTTCTTAACCTGATAAGGAGGTTATTATTTGATTTATTTTTGTCGTATGAGAGTCATGTGCTATGTTTTGAAGTTAAGCAAGTTGTGGAACAAAAGTTGGCAAAGATCTTCACAAGTTACATTCATAATGTGCTGGAAATTAGGTCAAATGTAGCTGAGATTTTCTCCCAACATACTTGGAATTAGGGGATGATATACCTACCAAATTGAAGATATATGAGTCTAGTTTCTAATTCATTTAATCATTCATATATACAAAATCGGAGTAGAGAGATAGTTGTGTTTTCACGAGACTACGCAAAGCAACTCCCATAGGACCCAATAAGTCGGTGTAAACTCCAGCTTGTATTTAAGTCAATTCTAAATAGTTTTCACTAATTTTTATCATCAAACACAGTTCCTAAACCCTACTAATTCTCTCCAATTATTCCTCCACGATTCTGGGGTGAAAACCTAAGATAAAAACATGAATCCAATGCTAGAAACCCTGTGGTGCTTACTGGATCGTAGTTCTTCATCTTGTAGCTATTTTGGAGGGTTCTTCAAAGTGAAATAACCTCAGGTATCGTCTGGTTCTTGTTGATTAAGTTAATAATCAGTAATTAATTCATACATATTAGATTTTTAAGGTGAACTACAAGTGTTTACTCTCAAACTTGAACACCAAAAGTTGATTCAAGAAGAGAATACAACACCTATAGTGCTGTGGTGTCATTGACGATAATTGTGGGCTGTGTTTGGACGAAATTTAAAGTGGTTGATACTTTCTAAGGTGAGTATAACATCCTACTAATTGTGCTTAATCTTTCTTGTATGTTGGTTAAGTTGTTAGGATAATAAACTACAAGATAATACTTGGATTAGCTTAAGTCACTTCTATGGTGTTGTATTGCCATTGAGGGATGTTGTAAGCTAAATATAACTTGGATTTAAACTTGAATCTACTGTGGGAGGTATGTGTATTGTGTTATTGAAGGTGCTTAAGGTTATCTTGATGTTGATTAAGTTAAATGGTTGGACTAGACATGAACTAGTGAATTAAGTTGCAAATTGAAGAAAGTTGGAGTTCTGGATTGTTTCCTTTGTTATAAATATATGGTATAAGGACGGAGTCATTGATGAATTACTTAATTATCATATTAGTGATGTTTTTAAGTTAATATAATAAGTCTATAAGGGGTGATATGGGTTATACAGATTCCTATCGAGCTTGGCGCTCAAAATGATTGTTGAACTAATCAGAGAGCTTATTGTGAATTATATTGTTGTGGTTTGGGATGTTTGGTGACTTTTGGTAACATATAGGATGTAGTAAAAACAGGGGAGGTGCTGTCAATTTTCTTGTAGAATATTTGTTTTGAAATATTAGAGTTACAATGTTTATATGATGACGACGAAGTCGGGTTACTCATTGTGGACATAAGAAGATCATATTGAGCTTTGTTGACGATTGGAGAGAAGATTGCAAAGGTATGTTAAGGAACTTCCTTCTTTATTTTGGAATGATCTAAAGTGAAATGAATGTAAACGATAAGCTATTTCATAATGAATCTACTCCTAGCAACTATGTTTGTCCATGTTGTTCTATCCTTACAAAGTTATTCTAAGAAAGTATGTATGATCCTTGAGTCCTAGGGAAGTTCATATTGATGGTATGATGTCCATAATGTTAATCGAAGGTTCAACTACCTTACGTCACTCTGAAAGGTTTAGAGGGTGATTCCATGAGTCCAGGATGCATTATATATAGTATCTATTTTACTCTACCGAGTTGCGCTATAGTCGGTCGGGTACGACACCTATTGTGCAACCACTGATCAGTTGGGTTTACCGAGCTCCATGTGGCCGGGTACGATTCTACCGAGTCCTCTTTGAGGCCGGGTACGATATGATAATGATGATACCAACAGAGGCGGATATTTTTAAAAGATTATGTATATATATATATCACACGTTTCATGTCACTATCTCTTAGAGGCACTCAGATGCTACATGTTATATCTCTTATATCTCTCTTTACATTACTGTTCTTATTTATGTTTTTCTGCCTTACATACTCAGTACTTTATTTGTACTGACTTCTCTTTTGCCTGGGGACGCTGCGTTTCATGCCCGCAGGTCCCTATAGACTGGTTGACAGTCCTCCTAGCAGGCTATCAGCTCAGCGGAAGGTGTTGCTACACTCCACTTGCTACAGAGTTGCCTATTTGGTCAGTATGATTAGGACATGTATTGACTGGTATGGCGGGGCCCTGTCCCAACCTATATGACATTTATATATTCTTAGAGGCTTGTAGATAGATGTTAGGTATATGGATACTTGTATGGCCTAGTCGGCCTATATTTTGAGTTTACAAATGATCATGTCAGCCTTATAGGCCCTATGTCACATGTATAAGTTTCTATATTATGTTTGGTCATCCTATGTCTAGTGTACACTAATATTTTATTCTGGTTATCTCGTGACGGCCCTTTTGGCTCATTTACCCATGATAGTATGATAAGAAAGATATGTTACATTGGTACTCGGTTGAGTCAATAAATTCTAAGTGAGGGGTAAGAAAACGAAATAATAGCGAAGGGTAATAAGATTATGCAAACCGAGCAGCAGAGAGACGGGGTCACGAGCTTCGTTGGAATGGGCCTCGAGGTAGATCTTGAGAGCTTGACAAGGGAATGTCGAGAATGATATAGCAGTATTGATAGCCTCAAAGATGGACTATATGTGATTAATAACGAGTAATAGATGAAGAACAACTAACGAACACAATAAATGAAAAGCAATGAATCAGTGAAACAATTATAGAGAATGTTTGAGTTAGAAAACAGAGAATGTTTTTGTTCTTGTATATAATATCATGTGTCTTACAAAGTGACTAGGGTCCCCGTTATATATGAGAGGGAATCCCAACATAGTACATGTATAATTATTACAAAGGGAGATGGATGGTACAACTATTTAATGCCACAGTATGGGCTTGTACTATTTTGCGTACTTGGTTAGCTTTAACCACGTACCTTTTGGTAATTTCCTGCCTTTCTATGTTGGTCTTCGATTTGCACTGGCCCGAGGTCGAGGATCCTCAACATGCCTCCTTGGTTCCACAACTCGAGCTACTTCGAGCCTTCTGAGTGCCGTAATGATTACAAAATCGGGCTCTCTGATTTTAGCCGTAAACAATTAGAGTGACCGAAGAGTACACCTTCATCACTTCTTTGATCAAACTTACCAAGATTATTGGTACTATTATTTTGTACAAAAAATTTTCTTCCAAAGGGATGAAAGTATCAAATGTTAGGCCTCTTAGATTTCCATAGTTCATATGGAGTCACCTTTAGAAAAGGTCGAATTAAGCACTTGTTAAGAATATGGCAGGTTTTGATGACTGCTTCTGCCTAGAAGTAGTTTGGTAGGGAGGTGCTCCAGTATTATGGTTCTAGCCATATCCTTTGGGGTTTTACTTTTACCTTCAACAACTCCTTTCTGTTGCGGTGACCTTGGTGCTAAGCAATTATGAGTGTATCCTTGGTCATTGTAGAATTCCTCAAATGATCTGGTTTCAAATTCTCCTCAATGATCAATTTGAATATTAGAGATGAGGTACCCCTTTTCTTTTTCTATCTTTTTGCAGATTATCTCAAATTTCTTTAGAGCTTCATCTTTGTGAGCCAGAAATATTACCTATGTAAAATATGAGTAGTCATCAACAACAATAAAAGAATACCTTTTTCCACCTATCCTGGCAATTCTGGTAGGTCTAATCAAGTCTATATCCAATAGCTAAAGAGGTTTGATTGTGGAAACAATATCCTTGGGTTTGAAAGAATTTGTAATTTTCTTACGAAGTTGAAATGCATCATATACATGATTTCAAGAGTAGTTGAGCTTAGGAAGACCAAAGACGAATTCATGCTTAGATAGTTTTTCAGTCAAATGCACGATGGTATGCCCAAGCTTTTTGTGCCAATGCCAGATGTCAATTCAATCTAAAATGTAGTAATTTTCTTACCTTTTTCCCTAGAGGATGATTTCACATGATTCGTCTTCAATAGCACTCCCACTTTTCTTTAATTTCACTTTATATCCAGAATCTCATAGTTGACTAATACTTAGTAGAATGTAGTTTAGCCCATCTACAAGATAAACCTCAGTGATATCACAGTTACTGTTAAAAGGAATAGTTACAATGCGATAATATTGCCTTTTGAGTCATCACAAAATTTAACATTTCCTCCATTGATTTGGTAACTTCTTTGAAGGGATTTTTGTCACCCGTCATGTGACTGGAACACGCTCTGTCGAGATGCCATTTTCCTTTTCGAATTTTCCTGTGGTGTTTCTCCAAATAAAGATTATTACATTCTTTTAGGTACTCAAGGTTGCTAGGGTCCGTGTTGGTTCGTTCTACTAGGATCAGGGCTATTTTTTGGTTTCCAAGGCCATCTTGAAACATTAGATTTACGAAATATAAAAAAGGAATATTTATGTCTAGCCTTCTTACAGTAATGACACATAGGGGTTGATCTAGTTTTTTATCTACCACTGGTATTAGTACTTGTGGACTCAGTTCTAACATGTCCTTTTCCAGTTCACTTTTAAGTCGCTTGGTTAGACTTGACACAATTGTGACAGGTGGATTTGCGCATGCCATTAAGTTGAATTTGCAATTCCTGAACCTCCTCTTAAAGAATGTCTCTTTCGATTTCATATACTTTAAGTTTGAGTTCACAATCCTTCTTTTTGTGTTGAGTCTCCTTAATTTATTTAGCTTATTTTAAGAATATTTTAGGGTATGATCAAGGATATCTTGCAATTCGTCACATCTATCACAGTTATAGGGTGTTACCTTGATTCACCTTGTGCCATGGAGCAATTTTCAGTATCTTCTTTACAGTAATCGTTTGATGCATCTTCATCAGTCCATCAACCAGAATAGTCATGAAACACGGGTTTGGTATTTCTTCATGTTGTGAGCTATCTTAATCACTCCTGCTTCCGAATGATTTGTTTTTATTGAACGATCTAGATATTTTTCTTTTGATATCAGGGCATTTAGCTTGAACATGGCCATACCTTCCACTTTGAAAATATTTTCCATCATATTTTTCTTGCACATTATATTATCAGGTTCATCTAGATGATATCCTTCCCTTCCTCTTTTTTTGTGATTTTGTATCTTCGCATCAATCTATTTATATTTCTTGAAACCATAGAAATTTCTTCTTCAAAATATTCTGTGTCGTCATCAATATCGTTCTTAGGGCCTTCAGTTGTAGTTTTGAAGGAAACTATTTTCTTCTTCTCTTCCTGACACGTTTTCATGAGATGATTTTCTCAAATATTATGAGATCTCCTCGTAGTTCATCGTATGATAGTTTGTCTAAATCTCGAGATTCAAGTGCAACTACTTTCATATGCCATGTGGCAGGCAAACTCTTAGGATTTTTTGAACCTGTTCAATACTTGAGTAAGGTTTACGAAGGCTTTCATATCACCAATGATATTGCTGAATCATGCAAACATTTCCTCAATGGATTCACCTTCATTCATCTAAAAGAGTTCATAGTCGTGAAATAACAAATTTTATCCTTATGTAGTTGAATAGATACTTGATCCGAGAGATATAAAAAAAATACATACAAGTAAATAGCAGAAAGTAAATGACACTGGATGTTAATATTGGTTTAGATTCAAAGTGAATCCTACGTCCAGTCCCCTTGGGTTGCAAGGGTATTCTCTTTCAAGTATTTGAAAGTTCTTGATACAGGAATGTTGATGTTGTTATACACCAACAACTTTATCACGATAGTAGTTCTTTCCTTGCTTCTTGATACAATGCCTCACTAGTGATTATTGTATATTTCTTCTCACCCTAGTTATACAGTAAATCTTGAATAGACTACAATGCTTGTTTGGCATAGAACAAAAAACATTATAGTGGTTCGATCAAAGTATATCCATAATTTGCATCTCTTGTTGTATATATATAATTTGAACACCAATGTTCTAGGTGTGACAGATTCATAAATGGTGGGCAATCCAAGGGAATTGATCTTCAGAATCAATCAAGATCGATTTCTTCCAAATTAGAACTTCCTTCGTTGGTCCGTTGCTTCCAAGATTTTCTTTCCTCTATAAGCCATTGTGATAGAATATTCTCTATGATGTATGTGATTGAATATTCTCTATAAATCTTCTATACAGATTGATTTATGAGCCTTCCGTAAATAGCTGGATCCTAATATATTTTTTCCATGAAGTTCACAATTAGAGCATAAATCATTCCTTGATTCTTGCTTCTATATCCTTATTGGAATCTTGACTTGCATAATTGATTCCTTGATTCTTACTTCTATTTCTTCACTGGAATCTTCACTTACTAAATTGGTTCCTTAATTCTTGTTTCTAGATCATCACTGTAACTCTTTCATTTCTTATGACTTCCTTCTTTTGAATTGTTTCTCGGTAAATTGAAATAAGTTATTTTTCATCATTAAAACATATATATAACAGATTTCATCACCCCTTTAGCATATGTAGGTAACACGATCTCTCCTCGGGTCGTTACATTTATTAAGTTGAACCCAGCCAAAAGCCCTGTTGTCCGAGCTATTTTACCGATCTACTTTACTTGTTGTAAGACTCTCAACTGAATTATGTTGGCTGAACTGCCTGGATCAAACAACACACGCTTAATTATAAAATCTATAATATTTAAAGATACTCCTAAAGCATTATTGTGTGGTAAAATAAGACCATCCACATCTTAAATGTTGAAAGTAATTTCTTAATCCTCTGGTACTTCCCGGATCCTCATTCCACGAGGACCGATATCTTTGTCTTCCTTGCCGCCAAAAATGTTACCCAATTCACCTAAACTCCTTCAAAAATCATGTTTATTGTGCGACGAGGAGACCCTATAGGTTTCGCCAGTTCCATTGGTTCACGAACCATACTGTAATTATTCTTAACTTGGTCACATAATAACTCCCTAAGATGACCATTTTTTAACAACATTGCTACCTCTTCACGAAGATGCCTACAATCCCCACTCATATGACCAAGTGTACCATTTAATTTACACTATAAATTAGGATCTCTCTGACCGGGGTCGGATCGAATTGGTTATGGGAACCTTTCTTCCTTTATGTTTTCCATGAAAGAAAATAACTCCACCAAGATAATGGTGAAGTTGTAATTTGATAATCGGGGATATAGCTTATATCACGTACCCCGATGGCTCTTTATCTTGCAAAATTCTGCTACTTTGTCATCCTCTTGTCCAGCCCTGGTCATTCGAACAACTGCTACTCCAGACCTTTTGCTTGACACATACCGTGGAAAACGGCCCCTGGATGACCTCCAATCAGCATAAAGGTCACCCATCAACCTTTCATGTTTGATCATGATTTCGACATTTGAAAGATACCGAAGAACCCAACAGATCCTCTTTAATACTAATTTTGGATTTGTAGCTGTTATGAGTATCAACCTATGTGGTTGCTCGAAATTCTAACAAACTCTCCTTCAACTTTTTTGAGGCATTAGAACATAAGGGATTGAGACCCTTGGCAAATACTTTTGTTGCACATTTATCTGGTACTGCCACCACTACAAGAAAAACAGTTATTAGTGACTAGAAAAATGGTCCCTATAAATTAGAATCTAGACCTTAACCTGTCGCTGTAGGCTTCGCCGGTAAAGGTCAATAGTGACGGAGCTTTTGAGCTGGTCTCTAAAGGGTTTCAGCGACCAGTATTGTTCCCTTCCCTAAAATATTTTAAGGGTCCTCGATAAAAGAAAAATAATACCTTAATTAGTTAGATCTGGTCCTTAATTGATTTAGGTACCGGATTTTTCTGGTCCCTAAAACCTTTGGGGGACTACTTTTTCTGGTCCCTAATTATAAACCAGTATCAATTAAATTGATCAAATGACTATTTTAAGGACAACAAGATTGGTCCTTAAAGACATTACAGCTAGTCTCTCAAAGTTTATATGAATAAATTTCAATTTTAATCAAAAATTCTCTAACAACCTTGGTCACAAGAAATAATATGAATATAAATCTTTCTAATACAAAAATTGAGTAACTTCTTGTTAATGGCAAGATGTATATAATGCCATAATGTAAGTCACAATATCTTTTGCAAATGCCCATAGCAAACACCTAATTAACATTTCTATATTTAAATATAATAATAGGTTTTGCAATAATATATCATTGCAAAATCATAGTCATCTTGTATATATGTACCCAAAAGTTCCATCTTGACTTGTTAATTATAGTCTCCAAAACCTAAAAAAAGGATGCAAACAGATATTCTTAAAAATAAATTGAAGGAAAATAGAACATAAATTTTAATGGGATAATTATTTAATCATTTACCTGAATAAATGCCCAAATTCATCAAATGTAATTATATATACTTGAAAAATAAAAAGTCAACGTAAAAGAGGCTGCATGACAACAAATGGAAGACTCAAACCCAAGACTGAATGTACTTCAAATAAGGCTGATTTAGTTTCTTTTTCTTTTTTGAGAAAGTAAGACTACTTTAATGTCTAGCTCAACATGAAGCAAGATTTGTGTAATTTACGCTGACTGCACATGACTCACATATGAGATCTGGTTCACAATATAGACAATATAGAGCTAAGGGGTATATAGAATACGTAATACTGCACACGATAATAAGAATTGCTAGCCAAAAGGCAACCATTAAGGATAGTGGTAGAATAGTGTAAAAGTACCCCCCAGGGTCTAAACAGGTCGGCACAAGGCCCCAAACATGGAAAATACCCTTGAGGGTCTAAATAGATCGGCACAAGGCCCGAAACATGGCTCATAGCCCATAACAAGTATAAACTTCTGAAAGACAGGATGTCGTAAGGTTTCAAATCGAATACGCGGGTTAATAGTCGCTACGGGACGGACCAAGTCATAATCCCTATCGGTGCACACCCCCACGCTCGTCACCTATCATGTGTGTCACCTCATTTATCAACACAATATCAAATAACAGGGTGTCATACCCTCAGGTTTAAAGTTACAATCGTTACTTACCTCGAAACAGCCCAAAAGCTACTCCGCGATGCGCTTGCCCCTCGAATTGGCTGCCAAATGCTCCGAATCTAACCAAAATTAGATTAACATCATCAATAGACACTAACGGAACAAAACCCAATCGAAAATTATAAATTTTAACACAATTCTCGAAATTCGGCCAAATCCGAGCCCCAGGCCCACGTCTCGGAATTCAATGAAAGTTACATCACTATAATCCTCATCCTCCCACAATTCTATACATACCAAAAACACCACAATCGGACCATAACTGCCCACTCAAATCACTAAAAGAATTTCAAAATTTCCTCCCTATTTTTCCCAAAATTTTCCACTTTTATTCTTCAAATTACAAGCCTAATCCGTACAAAATAGCATAGAAACGAGTTTTATAATCTGGAAACTTACCTCCACTGAAGACCTTCGAATTCCCCCTTCAATTTCCCTCAAACAAGCTTAATACACATGCAACAATGGAAGAAATGACAAAATATTAACGGAGGCACCTTTTATACTGTTCTTCCTAGTTAATCCGCACCTGCGGACAATTCCTTGCACATGCGGACCCGCACCTGCGAAATCCCACTAACAGTCCAATTCTCGCGCCTGCGATCCCTTTTCCGCACCTACGACCCATGCCTCGCACCTATGGATTCCTCCTGCCCAGCCTTTTTCGCACCTGCGCAAGGTCCTTCGCACCTGCGGCATCGCACCGGCGGCTCCCCATCCGCAGGTGCGGCCACACCGGTAGATTCACACCAGCAACTATTTGCTGCAAATTTTCTAAGTCCAAAATCAATCCCGAGCCCCTCAGGGCCCCAACCAAACATACCAACACACCCCATAGAATCATTCAAACTTAGTCGAGCCTTCGAAACACCAAAAATAACACAAAACACCAAAATTACATCAAATTCAAACCTATGAACTTTAAAACTTCTAAATTTTCCAATGATGCCGAAACCAACCAAAACACATCCGATTGAGCTGAAAATTTGCACGCATATAAAAAAATGATATTACGAACCTATTCCAACTATCGGAATTCCATTCCGACCCCTATAGCCTATTTTCCACCGCCGACCGAAAATTGCCAAAAACTAACCTTCGCCAATTCGAGCCTAATTCTACACCGGACATCAAAACTTCATTCCGAACACACTCCTAAGTCCCAAATCACCTAGCGAAGCTATCCGAGCCATAAAATCCACATTCCGAGGTCGTTTCCCAATAAGTCAACTCCTAATTTGACTTTTCAACTATTAAGCTACTTTAAGAGGCTAAGTGCCTCTATTCTCACCACGACCACTCCGAACACAAACCAACTGACCCAACACACCATAAACAGGATAAACAATATAAGATAAAGCAGAAATGGGGGGAAATGGGGCTAAACTCACAAAACGACCGGCCGGGTCATTACAACTGGTTATAACATAAATCTAGTAAGGTCCTTCCCAATTTGGTCCCAATTTCTTGGCGTTGACCTCTCGGTTATTATGAGTCACTTTTTATAGAACCAAGTCTCCGACTTTTGAAATATCGAATATTTGCTCTACTGTTATAATACCTTTCTATTCATTGCTTTTGTGCCATCATAATCACATTAACCAATTCTCGGTGCTCATCAAGCAAATCCAAGTCGATCAACATAGCTTTAGCTATTTCCTGCTCCTTTGTCCTAGAAAACCTCATAGTTGGTTCACCTATCTCCACCAGAATCAAATATTCAGCTCCATATACAAAAGAGAAAGATGTTTCTCTAGTGCATGATTTTTCCGTGATTCAGTACGCCCATAATACACCAGTAACTCCTCAGGCCACCTGCCTTTTGCATCCTCTAATTTCCATTTGAGGTTTTGAAGTATCACTTTGTTTTGACCATCAACACTTGGATGATAAGGAGATGATGTGCTCTTTTTAGTCTTCAACCCCTCTAGGAATTTCTTTTGGAACTCCAAATTGACAAATAATGTTATTCCTAATGAAATCTATCACCTCTTATTCTCCAAACTTTTTGAAAGCACCTATCTCAACCCATTTAGTAAACTAATCAGTCATAATCAAAGGATATTTTACCTGTCTAGGTCCCTGAGGTAAAGGTCCGACTATATCCATCCCCCATTTCATAAATAACCAAGACAAATCAACTGAATGCAAAATTTCAGCCGGCCGATGTACTAATTGAGCATAACATCTGACATTTATACACTTTTGCACAAACATCTTAGCATCTTGCTCCATTCAAGGCCAATAGTAACCGACTCTTATTAATTTGAGCACCAATGAATTTTCTCCAGAATGATTGGTATAAAATCCTTCGTGGACTTCCCTCAATACATAATCCGCTTCCGCTGGTCCTAAGCATCGAGCAAAAGCACCCTGAAAGATCTATGATATAATTGTCCATCAATAAGACAATACCGGACAACTTTTATTCTGAGTTCTCGAGAGGCTTTTGAATCTTTAGGAAATTTTCCATGCCTTAGATATTCAATAAATTCATTTCTCTAATCTATACTAGGTTTGTTGAATTAACTTTGCAATAACCATCCATATCTAAGACCTAGTGCAAAAATTGTATAACTAAGCCAGAATCAACACCTTTTAACTCCGTTGAAGAACCCAAGTTAGCTAATGCATCACCCTCCATGTTTTTTCTCTTGGAACATAGATCACCGACCACTCTGAACCGGGAAAGTAAAACTTGGACTTTGTTTAAGTATTGCTTCATACGCTCCATTATAGCGTCAAAAATCCCATACATCTGATTAACCACCAGCTAGATATCAAACTTTATTTCAATAACCTCAGAGCCTAGTCCCTGGTCTAATTCGAGTCTTGCAACCATAAACTCATAATCGGCTTCATTGTTAGTTAAAGGAACAATTTGTATGGCCAACCTCAGAATATCTCCCAAAGGAGTACTTAATACTATCCCAAGATCAGAACCTTTTACATTGGATGGACCATCCATAAACAAGTTCCAGACTCCATACATAGTCTCCGATACCAAATCTGCTTCTTTTACAGCTGAAGGTATCATCCTTGAACTAAAGTCAGCCACAAAGTTGGCTAAAATGTGCGATTTGATTGTAGACTATGGTTTATACTCAATATCATATTCACTAATTTCAACTGCCCATTTATCCAATCGACCCAATAACTCAGGTTTATGAAGGACATATTTTCATGCCCCAACCTCGGGAAGCGCAATCGACGCTCAACCGAGTGAACCCGGTTAAGCAAGCCTGTTAGACATTTCCTACCCGACTCGTTCATGATCAAAAAGAGACATGTTACCATTAGATAAATAGTGGGAAGATCATATATGTAAATATTTCTAGTTCATTTTACATTATACTCGTTACACCATAGTTAAGTCCCCAAAATTACATACAATTTACAATTTAGTGGAACAGAAGTTCAAAATACACATAATCTGTTGACATCCCAAATCCCCATATACAACCCACATCGTGTGTACGGAGCCTCTAAATAGATACAAAAGAGTACATCAAAAGTGCCGGCAACAAGGCCCCAACTATACCTCAAGTACAATACAAATGGGAAAAAGAGGCACGACCCCGAAATGAAATAGGATCACCAAGACTGAGGAGTGGATGCACCACTAGCTGCGATCGACACTGTCCGCTATGGAACCACCTACATCCATACAAAGATGTAGTTCCCCCGGCAAAAGAGACGTTGGTACTGTCGAATAGTACTAGTATGTATAGCTAAAATACCATCTCAATAGAATGAACACTAAATAAGGGAAAATAAGGGCTTCAAACAATACTAAAACATCAAGTAAATCCAATCCATTTCATTAAGTTGGTAATCATTAATTCCATGTGCCTCAATCCACAATACCACCGTTTTCATATACGGAGTCCGATCTCGGCCCGATCGGCTAGGTCATCTCAATTGAGACATCAACCATTTTCACATTTTTAGTCATCAATTCCAGCACAATTTCCACCATGTATGCGGCAGGCGTACGATCACGGCCCAATCGGCTAGACCATCTCACTTGAGACATCATCCTTTTTAATCATTTTTCTCATTTCTCATTCCCTTCCCATCTTTTAATACGTTGGCACGAGTAGCCACTTTTATTAAATCGCCTTGGCGTTTGGCCATATCTTACAATTCAAGTTTTCCTTTTTACATTTTTAACATTATCATCAACATCAATAAGGTCTTTCATGTGAGGTATTTGCGCACATAAGGAAGAAGGCTTAAAAAACCATAAGCACACATAGACTTTTCATACCAATTGGCATAGCAACCATCATTCGATTATTGGCATAAACTCTCAACTTTTCTCACCACATATTCCACCTTTTTTTGAACACATCCTCAATTGGGCATGATGACAAGATAAATATTTAGGGCAACTATTGAACATGCATTTTTCAACACAACACTTCAGGGCAGACAATTTTAGTATAGGGACTTACACAAATTTCACGGACGCCATGGATTTCGATTCAAGAAGAAGAGGGGTTTAGCCATAAATACCTTAATTGAGCTCCTCTGAACTATTAGGATGATCCGGAATTTAGCAACTTCAATCTATTTTAATAATATAGCAAAATTGAACCCAAAATTAGAAAAATGATCGTAATTATAGCTCATTAGAGCATTCTATTAACCATTATATGTGTAGTAAAATTTTTAAGGCCCTTTTATGAATGATTCTACCACCCCTCAACCCATTATTAGCTCACAACCTCTCCACATTCTTTAAGAACGCATGCATGCAAGACATCTATCCCTACACCCAAGATTTGTCTTTCTAATTATCTCATTTTTACTAAATTTTTGAAATTAAGAGTTAGGGCATCGATTCATAGCAGTGATGTGGGAACTTTCTTGGTAATCTTCAAGGATTTAGCAATAATTGATGGATATTCGTGCGAAGGCTGATCTCTCTCTCTAAGAACTCTCTTCCTCACTCTTAGAATATCATAAAATAGCTCAAAATGGTGTAACTTATGTTTTTAACATAATAGGGTCGGGTTTTAAAATAAGAAAAATGGGTTCCCCGACACAGATCTGCGAATGCGACCGCGTAATTGCTATGCGACCCGTAAAATGGCCGCAAAAGTGGCCCTCAGGGGCCTGAATTTCTGTCAAGGTCTGCGACTAATATGCGGTCCGCGTACCTATTTTGCGATTGCATAATGCACCTCAAAACATTCCCTCGCAAAAGTTCATGGACGATTATGCGACTAATATGTGGCCCACAAAATTGTTGTGCGGTCTCATAATTTGCCGCGAAGCTGTCCTCAAAATTGGCCAAATTGACTACCTCACTTTGCGGCCAAAATACAGTCTGCAGAGTGATTATGCGGCCACATAATGGGCCACAGAATCGCACTCTTTTGCAAAATATTTTCCTTTAACCCAGTAGCGTACTGTTTAACCAAAAAGTCGAACCGCGGCGAGCAAGCTCACCGTGAAGAATTTCTACTATAATAACACGTAAATCTAACTTGGCGGGTTTTTAGGTAAAAATTGTGCGGGGCCCTACACATTTCTCAGTGGAAAAATCATCACAACTGCTATAAGGTGACACTAAAAGTAAGGCCTAAGCTTTCGAGAGGCAACTATGAGAGCCAACGTTTCTAGAACCAACTTTTCTAGGTGCAAATATCGAGTTTCCGCACCTGTGAGTATTTTACCAGCATAATAAATAGGGAATTGCGTACATTCATCTGTCCAAACTAGAAAAATTTCTCTCCATCCTTCGGTTTTGACATCAAAGGTATGCTAGACAGGTATTTTTGTCAAACCGCTCATTGCTTGCTGGCATTCGGGGTCCACGAGAATCATTCTTCTTTTTTAATAATGAAAAAAACCATCACACTTTTATAGGGACCTATATATAAATCTACTAAGGGCGGCCAATCTTCTAGTCAACCTTTGCACCTCTTTTACGCTATTCAGTTGATCAGGAATGTCTTCTACGACTTTGAACTTGTCCGTATTTACTTCATTTCCTCTTTACGAAACCAAGAAACCAAGAATTTTTCGGATCCAACTTCGAAAGCATATTTCTCTGGGTTAAGCTTCATATTATACTTCCTTAAAATGTCAAATATTTCTTATAGATGAGATAAATGGTTCATTGCACTAAGAGTATTAACTAACATATCGTCAATATAAATTTCTATAGTTTTGACGTTCAAATATCTTATTCAAGAGCCTCTGATCGGTGGCTTCGGTATTTTTGAGCCCAAAAGGCATCACATTGTAACAAGTACTAACATTAGTAATAAACGATATTTTCTCTTGATCCTCCGGGTGCATCCTTATTTGATTATACCCGAAATATGTATCAATGAAACTCATCAACTCATGTCGAATCGTGGCATCAATCTTTTGATTGTTGTTCAACAATGGAAAAGAGTCTTTAGGCCAGGCCTTATTCAAATCCTTAAAATCAATACACATTCTAAACTTGTTATTCTTTTTTGGTACTACTACTACGTTAGCTAAAAAATTAGGATATTCAACTTTGCGTATTGAACCTATATTAAATAATCTGGTTGCCTCCTCCTTACAAACGTGTTTTTGACCTCCGCTATTGACCGCA
Organism: Nicotiana knightiana; assembly: GCA_005239525.1. Lineage (NCBI taxonomy): Eukaryota > Viridiplantae > Streptophyta > Magnoliopsida > Solanales > Solanaceae > Nicotiana > Nicotiana knightiana. Next base: position 49,679 of record ML418881.1, on the reverse strand, counting down.
TTTTCAACTTTTCTTGAGGGTAGTTGGGGTCCAAGTTTAGCTTGTGAACTTCCACTACAAGTGGGATACATGTCGTATATACGTGATCCCATACAAAACAATCAGCGTTATCTTTAAGAAATTCAATAATTTTATGTCTAAGTTCGAGGTTTAACCCAGTTCACAAGTAAACCTTTCTTTTCGGGAACTTAATGAACAAAGTGACTTGTTCGACTTCTTCTGTGGTTGACTTTGTTTCATCCATATCTTCTGGTACCTGGAATGATCTAGTTACTTGGTAAATATTAGGTGTCTCATCCTCACTACTATCTTCCTTCGATATCCGAGATTGAATTGGAAGTTGACACCGGTACCTGTAATTGCTATTTATTGACTTTATTCGCCTTACTGCTAGACAAACTTACTACTTTCATTTCCCTTGTAGCAGATATATCACCTCTAATATGCTTAATTTCATCCGTTGTAGGGAACTTTAATAACAGGTGAGAAGTTGACGGAACAACTTTCATATCGTGGAGTCTTGGCCTACTGAGAATCACGTTATACCCCATATTTCCATCCACAACTTCAAATAATGTAGATTTTATCACCTATGCAGCTTACGTAGGCAACACAATCTCTCAACGAATCGTCGCACTTGTAAGTTCAAACTAACCAAAAGCTTTATTGCCGAAACTTTATTATGGGTAATATTTGCTTGCTGTAGGTCTTTAGTCGAATAATACTGGTCGAACAACCTAGATCAATCAACTCATGTTTAATTTTGAAATCTAAAAAATTTTAAAATATTACCAGTTCATTATTGTGTGGTAAAATAAGGCCATTTGTAACTTTCTTATTGAAAGTAATTTCATCATATTTTGGTGTTTCCTGTATCCTCTTTCCATGAGCGAGTGATATCTTCATCTTGTTTGCAGCAAAAAATATGACTCCATTCACTTTAACTCCTCCAATAATCATGCTTATTGAGAGAAGGGGACAATCTGTTGGTTTCACTAATTTCGTTGTATCATGCCATTTTCCATAATTATTCTTGCCCCGATCACTTAAAAACTCTTTAAGATGACAATTTTCAACAACATTGCAACCTCTTTACAAAGATGCAACTAGTCCTTAGTTCTATGACCACGTGTACCATGGAGTTCACACCAAAAATTAGGATCTCTTTGACTGTGTTATGATCGAATTGATTTTGGAAACCTTACTTCCTTTATGTTCCTCATGGCGAAAACCAACTCCTTGCTTCTGGTATTAATTCAAGTATTTCGTGTTATTACAAAGAGTGCTAATGTTTTTATTTATAGTTAAATCTAAAGGAGACAAGATCCTAAAATCACGCACGGTTGAAGATAAATAAAAAACTCTTTTAATGACCGCATAATGTTGGGATTAATTATTGTGATTTATCTATAATAGATGCTCCTTTAAATGCCGCTTTTTCCAACCAGTATTTACTTTTGAATTTCTTACCCGACATTTATGTCTTCGAATTTTACACAATACCGATCACATGTTTGTGTCCGGTATTAACTATCTGCTGACTCAACTCTATCCAGTCATCACTACCACGTAGCTGCTCGAGAAATATACACCTAGAAGCTATAAATTTTACCCAATACAAGAATTAAGGTCATAACATCAAAAAGTCAATAAAAGTAATAAGTACGTACTGATTCATTAACATTAAGTTTGCCGGTTTCTACAGTGGTGCTCTATATTTTCTCTCAATTTTACACTTGTTTCTAAACATATGAAATAAATCGAGTAATATCCGTCGAGACCAAACATCTTGCATCGAAATTTCTGCAACACGAACTTTATTATTAGTAGAAGTCGACTACTAATAGAAAAATAGTGAAGAGAAGCAATGAGAACTATCACATTCAATTGTAATGCAGTGTGAGGAAAAACAAAATCAAGAATATATGCCAAAAAGCAAAAGGACAGATTGGAAGTAGAATCATGTAGCTTAAAGCTCATACCAGCTGAAATCTTGTAGTTCGCGAATAATTATAAGAGTTGCTTGTACAAATATTTTATTTAAAAATCAAGGGGTTTAGTTCTTTCTATATAAGTATTATGCCAATTTCACTGTTTGCAAAGATGTCCCTATTGTGCATAATAATTATCACAAAGTACTGTGATCTCATGGGTAAATCAAAGAACTATCTGTAACGATCCGACCGGTCGTTCCGAGAGTAATAGCCCCGTTTCCCCTGTTTCTACTTCATTATATGTGGTTCAGCTTCATTATGTTGTGTTATATTGGTCGGCTCGGGTTTGGATCAATTTTTGGAGAGAAATGAGACACTTAGTCTCTTTACTTGGTTCAATAGTTGGAAAAGTCAACCGGAAGTTGAATTCTTGGTAAACGACCTCGGAATGTAGATTTTATGGCTCGGATAGCTTCGTTAGGTGATTTGAGACTTAAAAGTGTGTTCGGAATGTGCTTCTGATGTCCGGTGTAGAATTAGGCTGGAATTGGCGAAAGTTAGTTTTTGGCGATTTCCGATCGGCAGTAGAAAATAGGCTATCAGGGTCGGAATGAAATTTCGGAAGTTGGAACAGGTTCGTAGTGTCATTTTGGATGTGTGTGCAAAATTTCAGGTCAATCAGACGTGTTTTGGATGGTTTCGGCATCTGTGGCGGAATTTAGAAATCTCAAAATTCATAGGCTTGAATCCGTCGTGACTTGGTATTTTGATAATGTTTTGGGTGATTCGAAGGCTCGACTAAGTTTGTGTGATGTTATGGGATGTGTTGGTATGTTTTGGTTGAGGTCCCGAGGGTCTCGGGTGAATTTCGGGTGGTTTCGGATCATTTCTAGGCTATTTCTAGTTGCTGGTTTTTGGCTTCAGGGGTGTACAGTGCGATAGCATAGATCTGGCTGCGTTAGCATAGAGAAAATTTGGAAAAATCTAGTTGTGCTATGCGATCGCATAAGGCTTCACGCGATCGCATAGAGTAAACTTTCTGCTGCACTGTCCCGACTTTGGAAGCTTATAACTCACAATCTATAAGGAATTTCAAGATGATCCAAAAATGAAGGTTGTAGCCCTTGATATCTAGTTTTCACAAAGTTAAACTAATTGTAATTTAGAGTTTTTTACAAAAGGTTATGACCATTATACTAGAGCCTATGTAGAATAGTTGTGGAAGGCTGTTGGAAAAATTTGTTCTACGCGATCGCATGGGAAAAGCCGCGATCGCCTAGGGTAAAAGAAGGGCTGGTAAAATTTGTTCATCACGAACGCATGGAATAGGCCGCGTTCGCATAGAGTGATCTGGGCAGAAGTATTTAAACCCATCCTTCGCGAATTTCAATCCATTTTTCACCATTGTTGAGCGGTTTTGAAGCTATTTGAGAGGGATTGAAGAGGGAATCAAAGGGAAACACTTGGAGGTAAGATTTTTGACTTCAATACTCGATTCTATGTTGATTTCTGAGTAATTAAACCTGGAATTAGTGGGATTTAAACCTAAAAATTGGAGAATTAGGGCTTATGATTTGGAGACCTTTGACTGAGGATTTGAGGGGCTATTTGAAGTACAATTCTGATGTTCTTGGTATGTACAGAATCGTGGGAAGATAAGGATTCTTGTGATGTAATTTTTATCGGATTTCGAGACGTGGGCCCGGGGGCCGGGTTTGAGCCAAATTCGGAATTTTTGGTCTAATTTGATAATTTTCATGTGGAATTCATTCCTTTAGTGTATATTGATGGTATAAATCTGATTTTGACTAGATTTGGAGCAATCATAGGTCGATTCAAGGGGCAAGAGCATCGCGGATTAGTATTCGGGCCGGTTTGAGGTAAGTAAAGACTGTAAATCTTTTCCTGAGGGTATGAAACCCCGGACTTTGCATTTTCTCACTATTTTCGGAGTGGCGCACATGCTGGATGACGAGTGTGTGGCGTGCACTGATTGGGGATTTGGACTTGGTCCTTCCCGTGGAAAATAATGAGTTGCGTATTCACTTTAAATCATATGTTAAATCTTGTTTTCAGACTATTGTTATATTTGGGCTGTAAGCCATGTTTGGGGCCTTGTGCCGACCTGTTTAGACCCCTTGGGGGCTTTTACTGCTATTCCTCACTGTGTTGACTTATGATTTACACTCAGTGATATTATGTTTAACTGATTTCGAAACTCATCTTTAGTTACACTATTTTGAGATATAAAAATGATATTTTTTGGTCGAGTACCCCATTTTACTGATAGCCCGAGTATCTTTTGAGAGTTTCTGACTGAGTGAGGCCGAGGGCCTGATTGTGAGGATATGATATGCCATGAGATGGCTTAATATTAGCGCTTGGTCTGTAGGAGCCCCTCCGGAGTCTGTACACACCCCCAGTGAGCGCAGGTACCTACTGATTGCGAGTACCGAGTGACGAGTGCCGAGTGACGAGTGAACGGGAGGCATGAGTTACTGTGAGGTTGCCCGAGGGGATGATTATGAGTGACAGTGAGGTTGCCCGAGGGGCTGATTATGAGTGAGAGCGAGGTATGCCCGAGGGGCTGATTCTGAATGATGTTACACCGAGGGGCAGTTTCTGATACATATTTTTCCCGAGAGGCTACTTATGATTCGTCTCATTTTTACACTAAACTTCTTGGACATTTTTCTAAAATTGTTGGAAATTACACTTTTCAAAGGAGTTTTACTGAAATTGGCTTTTTAAGCGTGATGATTTAACGTATTCACTGTTGGAAATAAAGTCTGTGCTTATTGTGAAATGATGATTTGAATTTATGTGTTTCTTACTGCTCAGACCTGATTTATTTTCATTACTACTGAGTTGGTGTACACATATTACTCCCTGCACCTTGTGTGCAGATCTAGGTGCTAGGGCAGAATGAGCTGTGTATCTGTTCCAGAGACTTCTCAAAGATTTTGTGAGGTAACTGCACGCGTCCGCAACCCTGCTCTCTCCTGCTTACTATTATAGAGTTTATTTTCTATAGTTGTATATTTTCTGTAGATGCTCATGACTAGTGACTCCGGGATCTCGGGGTTCTATTTAATATTCAGTGTAGCTTTATCTGTTTTAAAATGACTAAACAAAACCTTCATGGGTTATCAGTTTAGTAATGGTATACATGAAAGATTATTTACGTTTGAGTGTGGATTTGGCTGGCCTAGTTCCACGATAGGCGCCATCACAACTAGTTTAGATTTGGGGTCGTGACAAGTTGGTATCAGAGCGCTACACTACATAGGACTCACCGGTCATGAGCAGGTTTAGTAGAGTCTTGCGGATCGGTACGGATACGTATGTACTTATCTTTGAGAGGCTACAAAACCCTTAGGAAAATCTCACATTCTTGAATTCTTGTCATGCGAATAAATTTTATTCAGCCAAAAGTGTAACTCTTAAATTCAGTCCATGGATGAGATGTGATTTTAGCATGTTGATAATGGGCCATTTTGGAGGAATTGAGGCCGAAATTTATTCTGTGGCTTGAGTGCTAAGATTTTTATTGTTTGAGCCGTGCATTTAGGACTTATATGTCTGTTTGTGTCCTTATCGGTGAGGGTTTTGTGACTGGATGACTATGTGGAAAGTGTGATTCGATGGTGAGGTGTGTTCAAATTGTTTGATTGTGACAAAAGGATTGGCTGGAAATGTGGAAAGAACTATTGAGTTTTTGATTTCTGTCTCGAGTTGGCATATGGCTTCGAGTTCTGAGTGTATTGGAAGATCTCTCATGTTTTTAGTTGTGGAGTGAAGCGGATCGTTCTGTTGTGTTATGAGTTCCTGGTGATGTCTTTTGGGGCTGGCCAATGCCCCAGTAATGTTCATGTATTTGATTAACGGTGTATTCCATCCGTATTAGCACTCCTTTGTTATAGTATTCATTGATGGCATCCTGACGTATACGCATAGCCAGGGGTAGCATACTCAGTATTTGAGGACGACATTATAAGGATTCAGGGAGGAGAAGATCTATGCAAAGTTCTCCAAGTGTGAATTTTTGGCTCGGTTTAGTAGCATTCTTTGGGCACGTGGTGTCCAGTGAGGGTATTCAGGTGGTCAGACGAGTGTGGAGAGAGCTTCCAGAAGCTCAAGATTTCTTTGACCACAACTCCAGCGTTAGTTCTGCCATCAACTTCAGGTTCCTATACCGCGTATTGTGATGCCTCGAGGGTAGGAGTGGGTTGTGTTTAGATGCAGAAGGATAAAGTGATTGCGTGATAGCTATGAGTTTCAGAAAGGTATAGAGAGAGACCAGTTTGAGGCTAAGCAGGCGGGGCTATTTCCCGCGGGGTGTCCTGAGGTTGTGTGATCCTTATGTTGTTTTGTAGCAAGTTCTCTTTTACCAATAATTGATATATGTTGGAATTTGAGTTTAGATCACTTGTGGGAGTTGGCACGGCTATTGCAATGGTGAATATGAGGTTGTAGATGATTTGGGATGTTAAATGGTTTGAGTTATATATGAGCTTATGAAGGATTTAGTTGAATCTCCCTATGGTATGGCGGCAGTGTTAGCGTATAGTCATTATGAGTTACTGGTTGTTTTGATCTATGGCTTTGAGCCAAGTGGGGGAGTCTACTAGTGATAAGTTGGTTGCACGATTATGTGATGTGATGTGTTTTCGGTTCGAGGTATACTGGTGAATCAGTTGTGGCTTACAGGGGTTGAGATCGGGGATGACTCGAGTAATGGAAATTTTGGCTACAGGTTGTAATGTACTCTATGGATAATTGGATTCTTTTTTTTATTTATTTAATTATTGAGTTGTAATTGTAAAATGGTGTAGTATGTGCAATTTAGGAATTTTCTTGTTGCTTCGATTATGTGTTGATTACTTCCTGGGGTGTTGGAGTGCTAATGGAGAACATGTCGTTCGGTCTATTTAATCAGTCTAATTGAGGGTTGAGTAGAGTGGATGACTCTCGAGAATGGTTCTGACGGATTCAAGGTTAAATATAGCAATTGGGAATCTTCAAGGTGTGTTTTGGGCTAGAACTGAGATTTACGTTGGAGGGTGTCAAGACTTGTGGCATTTCTACCTTATCATGGATTCTACATATCAGTATAAGAAAGGTGAAGGTAATGGCTTTAGGTTTGCAGGTAAGTCAGAAGGAACTTGGATAAATAGGACAACTTGGTAGTAGGTCGGATCGGCATGATAAGGGATACATTTAGTTCTTTGGGTGTTCATGAGGTAATGAGTTTTTACAGGTGTTTCTTAGAAATGCTCTTGGGTTTTGGTGACCTGCGTAGCTTGGTTGAGTTAGAAGGATTCAGTCCTGAGGGTTTGGTGTTGTACAAATGGGATTCGGATAGTTCCTGATGGTTTCTACCACGGTTAGAGATGCATATTTTCTACTGGCGTGAGGTGCATGTGATGTATAGTGATTTTGCTTCTAAATGGGATCAAATAAGAAGTTCTTGACTAGTTGGACGCGTAGCTTCTTGTGGCTCAAAAGGGATTATGAAGTTCTCATGTTTATCATAGGATGGCATGGTGTATGTGGTATGTCCTGTAGAGTGAGATTTGCATGTGTGAGGCCACAATTTAGATCCGGAAGGAAAGTCAAAAATTCTTAAGCAGCATTGGCAGTTTCAGATGACTAGGTAGATGATGGCACTATTGGGTGGCTTGATGAGGGTATACATTTCAGAAAGTGCATGTGTGGAGTTAAGGGTGCTTCATTGGTTTAGCGACGCTCTCTTGTTGGATCGACTGCTGATATTCAAGGTTGCTTGGTGACACAGAAGGATTTTAGGGGTATCCTTCGTGGAATGGTTGATTATTAGGGATGTGTTATGTATTCGAGCGGTGGAGTTGAGATCATATATAGTAATTGGTGCACTTCATGACTTTGAGACTGAGAGTACTCATAAACAGGTTATTTTGTGGTAATGAACTGTGAAGATGAGAGCAAAGCTAGTCAAATGTTAGTATGTACCATGATTAAGTCATTGTGAACTTTTCGGTGGGTTATCTATCTGTTGTGGGTGACCAGAGTTGATTTAGGGTTATTGTTAGGCCTGTATGAGTGTGTGTTCTACACCAGGACGAATTGCTGACTCCGAATTTCTATTTTTGAGGGATGTACCATTCGATTGTCATTAAGTTTATTCGTGTTCTGGAGTGACGTATGAGTTACCCTTCGGTGTTGCGAGGAGTTGTGATCATTGGTTATAGGCATATATGGTACGGTTCTAATTGAGCTTATAGCGGGATTTGAGTAAGTTAAGTAATTGGGTATTGCAGATTAAGACGTATTGGTTGTTTTCTTTTGGGTTCGTGTGGCATGGTATCGTCCAATTCCCCGTGGTTAGGGCAATGCACTTTGGGTAGTTGATGTCGAATTACGCATGGTTATTGATTTTGAGAAAGGTGACTCAAAGTATTTCATGTGGACCAGCGTGTGGATGGGATCACGCATTGTAGCGTAGTTATGTGGAGGTATGCTCCTTGGTGTCAGATTCATGTGTTTTGATTTTTCGATGAGTGTCAGGTCTTAGCATGTTGTTGTGACGGTAATTGTTAATGGCGGGATGGTCCTCTCGTGTGAATCTTTATATAATTTAATTACAATAGGATGTTGCTATTGAGTGCACGAGTTGCACAGGTTATGGCTTTGAATTGTATTGATGTATCATGTCATCAGAGTGGTCGTGTCGGATGGGAAGAGGTCCTTGGACCTAGAATGAATACTGTCAAAATAGACTACAGCATAGTTGGAAGGATAAATATCGAGAGTCAGCTTAGAAATCAGCTATAATTCCTGTTTGGGAAGGGGGAGCTCATGTCTGACTGATCGGATGAATAGTTGCTAGCTTCTACGTGTTTCTTCCATCATCGGTAGTATATGAGAGTGTTAGAGAGAGGCTTTGCTTGATAAGAGGTTATTTACCTGTATTGGGTTGTTTGAGAAGCTATTGTGATAAAGAGTTATCGCTATGAGTGTTTAAGTCATGCGTTATGTTATGTGATTACATCTGGGGTTACGGATATGGCTTGATACAGCGTGTTCCGACTTATTCAGTTTATAGTTGTGGAATTTTGATCATGTAAATTACTTCAGAAGTGAAAATTTGGTTCTAAGGTTTATGGGTCAAGTTGGATTTTGAAATTTCAACTGTGTTGTGCTATTGGACCTATATGGGATAAGGTGACATGGGATCACCCCCGGGTATGTGCATGGTGAGGTTACACGGCAGTTTGATGGTGTTGGAGAACAACTCCTGGCACGTTCGAGGACGAAGGTATGTTTAAGTGGGGGAGGATGTAACAACCTGGCCGGTCGTTCCGAGATTAATTGCACCGTTTCCCCCGTTTCTGCTTCATTATATGCGGTTCAGCTTTATTATATTGTGTTAGATTGGTTGGCTCGGGTTCAGAGCGATTTTTGGAGAGAAATGAGACACTTAGTCACTTAACTTGGTTCAATAGTTGGAAAAGTCAACCGGAAGTTGATTTATTAGTAAATGACATCGGAATGTAGATTTTATGGCTCGGATAAGTTCGTTAGGTGATTTGGGACTTAGGAGTGTGTTCAGAATGTGCTTTTGATGTCCGGTGTAGAATTAGGTTGGAATTGGCGAAAGTTAGTTTTTGGCAATTTCTGGCCGGCGGTAGAAAATAGGCTACCGGGATCGGGTGAAATTCAGGAAGTTGGAACAGGTTCTAGTGTCATTTTGGATGTGTGTGCAAAATTTCAGGTCAATCGGACGTGTTTTTTTTATGGTTTCGGCATCTTTGGCGGAATTTAGAAATCTCAAAGTTCATAGGCTTGAATCCGATGTGATTTGGTATTTTGATGTTGTTTTGGGTGATTCTAAGGCTCGACTAAGTTTGTGTGATGTTATGGAATGTGTTGGTATGTTTTGGTTGGGGTCCCGAGGGTCTCGGGTGAGTTTCGGGTGGTTTCAGACCATTTCTAGGGCATTTCTAGTTGCTGGTTTTTGGCTTCAGGGGTGTACAGTACGATAGCATAGATTTGGCCGCGTTAGCATAGAGAAAATTTGGAAAAATCAAGCTCTTCTATGCGATCGCATAAAGCTTCACGCGATCGCACAGAGTAAACTTTCTGCTGCACTGTCCCGACTTTGGAAGCTTATAACTCACAATCTATAAGGAATTTGAAGATGATACAAAAACGAAAGTTGTACCCCTTGCCGTTTAGTTTTCACAAAGTTAAACCAATTGTAATTCAGAGTTTTGTACAACAAGTTATGACCATTATACTAGAGGCTATCTAGAAGAGTTGTGGAAGGCTGTTGGAAAAATTTGTTCTACATGATCGCATGGGAAAAGCCGAGATCGCATAGGATAAAAGAAGGGCTGCTAAATTATCATCGCGAACGCGTGGAATAGGCCGCGTTCGCATAGAGTGATCTGGGCAGAAGTATTTAAAGCCCTCCTACGCGTATTTCAGTCCATTTTTCACCATTGTTGAGCGGTTTTGAAGCTTTTTGAGAGGGATTGAAGAGGGAATCAAAGGGAAACACTTGGAGGAAATATTTTTGACTTCAATACTCGATTCTATGTTGATTTATGAGTAATTAAACCTGGAATTAGTGGGATTTAAACCCAAAAAATGGAGAATTAGGGCCTATGATTTGGAGACCTTTGATGGAGGATTTGAGGGGCCATTTGAGGTCCGATTTTGATGTTCATGGTATATACGGACTCGTGGGAGGATAAGGATTCTTGTGATATAATTTTTATCGGATTCCAAGATGTGGGCCCGGGGGGCAGGTTTGAGCCAAATTCAGAATTTTTTGTCTAATTTGATAATTTTCATGTGGAATTCATTCCTTTAGCATATATTGATGGTATATATCTTATTTTGACTAGATTTGGAGCAATCGAAGGTCGATTCGAGGGGAAAGAGCATCGTGGATTAGTATTTGGGCCGTTTTGTAGGTAAGTAATGAGTGTAAATCTTATCATGAGTGATGTTAAGCCCGAGGGGAAGTTTCTGATAAATGTTTTTCCCGAGAGGCTACTTATGATTCATTTCATTTTTACACTAAATTTCTTGGACATTTTTCTGAAATTATTGGAAATTACACTTTTCAAAGGTGTTTTACTGAAATTGGCTTTTTAAGCGTGATGATTTAACGTATTCACTGTTGGAAAGAAAGACTGTGCTTATTGTGAAATGATGATTTGACTTTATGTGTTTCTTACTGCTCAGACCTGATATATTTTCATTACTACTGAGTAGGCGTACTCACATTACTCCCTGCACCTTGTGTGCAGATCCAGGTGCAGGGGCAGAGTGAGCTGTGTATCTGTTCCAGAGACTTCTCAGAGATTTTTCTATGTAGCTGCACTCGTCCGCAACCCTGCTCTCTCCTGATCACTATTATAGAGTTTATTTTCAAGAGTTGTATATTTTCTGTAGATGCTCATGACGAGTGACTCCGGGATCTCGGGGTTGTATTTAATATTCGGTGTAGCTTTATCTATTTTAAAATGATTAAACGAAACCTTCATGGGTTATCAGTTTAGTAATGATATAAATGAAAGATTATTTACGTTTGAGTGTGGATTTGGATGGCCTATTTCCACGATATGCTCCATTATGACTAGTTTAGATTTGGGGTCGTGACACCATCAAAATTTTAGATGCCAGCAAAAATGACCAAGGACCTCATAATTCTTCCTTAATGTAGCAGAAGCAATATCCTTGGTGAGTAAGTAATGTGAATATATATTAACAAGTTGTTTGGATGGTTGTTTCCCATTGTATCGTATTGTATTATTTTCCCATAACAATATTTGTTTTGATTGTTTAATTAAAATTGGTTGTATTGCATTGTTAAATCGATTATTCCGGAACAATGAAAAGTCTTATTTTTTGAAACAATTGATTTGGTGTGGTGGGATTGTTTCCTATTTTTCTTTCTAATTATGCCCTAACTATTACTTTATAATTCTGTTTTACTCTTTACCTTTCTTTATTTTAAATAATAGAAAAGTCTTTTTCTCATATAATTCTATTATAGAATTCTACGTGAAGTCTAATAACCTATATAAATTCTCAAAGACAACATACCAAATATAACCTATATAATAACCTACATACGTGAAAAAATCGTTTTGTTCTTCTGTTACTTCTCCATACTCTTCAGGTAAAAGTTTTGTTTTACTTTTGTCTGAATGGAGTCTACTTAAGTTTTGTTTTTAAATTTTTATTATTATGATCTAATTATGAATATAGTGTACTTATTATTATTTTTAATTTTTATTAACTTATTAAACTAATTTCGATAGAATTTGCATGAATTTAATTGCTTAATTTATATATAAGACATAATTAGTGATAAATTAGTAGAAAATGGTTTTCTTAAATAATTTTTATGTGTAATTATTGATAAATTAAATATTTAAAATAATTGAGGGTATTTTAGTAAACTTATCTATTACATTACAATACGATACTGTCAAACCAAACAACAACAACAAACAATACAATCTATGCATACATTGTATTCATAAAACGATACAATACAATACAATACAGTACAATACGATACATTATAAAATGACGAGGAACAGTGATCCAAACAGAGTGTTAAGTATCACAATTCTCCCATATATCCTGATTAAAATTACTGACCTTCGAGCTTTAAAAATTTCATTGACAACCTTCGATTCGATGTTGCAGGACAAACATCTTAGGGCCTACCAGCTTTTCGTATAAAAGAGGATGCTTTTCGGATCTTTTAACTCTCTCATATCGACTTCCCAAGATTTAACTACCAACTAAAAATGTTCTTCCCAATTTGATTGCTAGATCAACCTTTGAACAAAAATGTAGAAGGGTGCTCAACTTTGTTCATCTTCCAGTTGTTTTACCATTATCATTCAATTTCTAGTCAGATTTATGCATGGATAAATAGAGTTGAAATTACTCTACTACGAGATAGTATAGACGAACAATTTAATGAGTTGGAAATTAGCCTCATTTATCTTCAACTTGGTAGGTAGAACACCCCATAAATCCAACTAAATTGGGAGAAAAGCTTAGTAATATTTGACCTAAAGTTAAGTAAAATTATGAACGTAAGTTGCGACAACTTTTGTCGACTTTTGTTTCATAACTTGTATGACGTCAAGACTTAATGATGGATATTATATGGTCCAAATACCTTAAAATCCGAACTCTTGAGAATATTAAGCACATCTAGTTTTACCCAAAAATACGGGTTACAACATCCTTGATTCGTTTAACTTCTAATACTTGTTAACCAATCTTATACACCCTTGTATCATTTTAAGACCAATAGGATTAACTTCTTATCAACTAAAAGATATTATCTTCTCATATTTACATCGACCAACTTATCGTGTTAATTAATGTTCGTGAATATGGGTTGTAGCACATGGATTGGCAATCAATAGTGTTTGAAATAGTTTGTAGTGCTAATTCAGGCATTTTTGTTGTTATTTTTATTTTATTTTTCTCTTTTTACATTTGGGTGTTCTTTGATTGTGCACAAGATTTAGGTTAGATTGGTGCATGAATCGATCTTTTGGGGAGGAATTACAACCATACGAACTAGAAATCGAGAAACATATGCGACAGTTGAGGAAGAAAAGAAATCTCCCCGAGAATATAGGAATGGTTGGGCAATCCTCAACCAAAGAAAAGATGACGGGAGATAATGATAATGTTGATTTGGTTGCGAGAGGGGTAGCTCAAATCAAAGGAAACGTTGCAAGAGATGCTGAAGAAGCATCACTTAGAGATGCACAAATTGCTTATGAGGAGGAGATGGCTTGAAGAATGGCTCAGAATCAGTCTTTGGGTGCAGACCAGTTCGAGAACATAGCTCCCCGCCAAGGTAGACCACTTGGTGATACGCTGGACTATCAAGTGTGGGACCACCTCCAATTGCAGCCAATCATTTTGAGCTGAAGCAAGGGTTTCTCCAAATCCTCCAAAATAGTTGTGTCTTCATATGAAAGATGAACGAAGATCCAAAAATCATCTGATGGACTTCGCGGATATAATGAACACCTTTCAATATAATGGTGTTTCACAAGATGCAGTTTATCTAAGGGGCACTCCCCTTCACACTTAAATATGACGTAAAACATTGGCTTTGAAGCTTTCCCCAGGGATCAATTAGAACATGGCAGGAGATGACTATAAAATTTCTAGCTAAATATTTCTCCTCAGCTAAAACTAGAAAGTTTATAAGAGAAATCCATAACTTCTGCCATAATGAGACTGGAACTGTGTCTGAAACTTGCGAGAGGTTTATTAGTGCAGAAATTTCAATATAGCGAAATTGAACTCTGGATGCAACTCCAGGATTTTTAGGATGGATTGACACTGACCTCATGGAGAACATTGAGTAATGTTGCTGGAGGCCCGTTGATGAAAAAGACTCCATAGGAGATAGTCACTATTGTTGATGAGTTGTCTGAAGATGCAAATCAGTGGCCCTCTGAAATTGCTGAAAGAAAAAGATCAACTGGTGTTCACCAGTTTATGCTAACACATCTGTGTAGGTACAACTTGATGCCATGGCAAAGGAAATAAGGAAGCTGACCTTAGCTTTGATACATAATGAGCCTCATGCAGCATGTGGCATATGTGAAAGAGAACACCCTACTTATGAGTGTCAAGCCTCAATTGAGGAAGTTAATGATGTGGGTAATTATAACTTCAACCCAATGGGCCAGAAGCACCCCAAGTTTTCATGAGTTCACCTGGGGGTAGAACAAATGAATGGAAACAAAATAACTCCAGATTTCAAGGAGCTCCTAGTTTTGTAAATAAGCGGTGGCTGCATTTTCTGCCTCCACAACCAATTCAATCTGGGTAAGGAGATATAATGAAGTCTTTCATTTTCAAGATGAAGGAGAGATGGTCATGGTGCATCTATCAAAGAACTTGGGAAAAGGTTTGCGTAACTTGGAGAGACAAGTAGGACAAATTGCAACTCCATTATCTGAGAGAATCCTAGGTACTCTGCCAGCTGATACTAAAAAGAATCCCAAAGAAAAGGTAAATATTGTGGCCTTGAGAAGCGGACAAGTGTTGAAAGATCCCACTCCAATTCACAAAGAAGTTGTGCCTAAAAAAGAAAGTGGGAACGAGCTGAAAAATAAAGATGATAAAGAGATTGAGAAGAAGAAAGGCAAGAAGGGAGCTGAGGAAAAAGAAGAAGGATGAAACTTCAAGAAGAGAGGAATCTGATGATGTGAGCAAGAACATGCCTGCTCAACCATTTCCCGAAAATCTCTATAGAGAAAAGATGGACAAGCAGTTTGAGAGATTTCTAGACATGCTGAGACAGGTTAATGTGAATATGCCATTCACTGAAGTTCTTTCACAAATTCCAGCTTATGCAAAATTCTTGAAGGATATCATTACATAGAATAGAAAGATAGAAGATACCTCAGTGGTCAAACTCACAGAGCATTGCAATGCAATCTTGCAAAACGTACTCCAACAAAAGTGTGGAGATCCAGGGAGTTTTATGATACCTTGCTCTTTTGGCACTCTTAAAGTTGATTAATCTTTATGTTATTCTGGTGCCTCAATTAATCTAATGCCATTGTCTATTTATAGGAAACTGGAGAAGGATATTGGACAAATAAGGTCGGTGCTGATCTCTTTTCAACTGGCCGATATAACAACTATAAGGCCCGAGGGGATAATAGAATATGTCTTGGTGCAGGTGGATGAGTTCGTATTTCTTGTAGATTTCACAGTAGTGAATATGTAGGAGAACAAGGAGGTCCCCCTCATCCCATTAAGACCATTTTTAGCAACGGGTAAAGCTATACTGGATATACATGATAGAAAACTCATGCTTAGAGTTGGTGAAGAGACTGTGATGTTTGAGATGAATGTACCAACTAGAGTGAAAAAAGGAGAAGCCAGTTGCATGTGTTGAGTAGAAGGTAAAGGCCGTGAAAGTGAAGGCTACTGTTATTGAGAAATATAAGTGTAGGGTGTACCCCAAGAAGGCTGAGAAGAAGCTGTCTGCATGGATGTGTGTACTAGTTCGGGCACGTGGAATAGAGCTCGATTTATTCAGACCCTGACTAGAGACTCAGGGAAGTTTCCTCTACTTTATGTTTTTTTATTGTGTGTCATGAGGACATGTCACAACCTAAATGGGTAGGGGATATTTGTATGTTGTATGTATATGTGTGAGTTTTGCTGTATAGTAGTTTGAAAACATCTAAAAGACCATTTTTTTTTTAAGTTTCAATTTATCCCGACGATGGATATCATCGAGAGGTTTCTTGAAGGAGTAAAGTCGAAAAAAAAAGATTTTCTCTTGGTAGGTAGTTTATTAATTCCCCATTGGGTTTTCTTTGTGCAACAGTTATTTTTCAAGGGTTTTGTTTGAACCGGATGTAGTTAGTTTTTACTTTGTTAGGTGTAGGAAACATTGTTCTTTGATTTTAATTGGAAGAAATGTCTCTTAACTTTATTACGCATTGGTAATAGTGAGTGCTTTAGATGTGACGCTTAGGATCAACTTTTGACTCTTGCATAAGTACCTTAATTTGTATGATCTTGACTTTGCTTAACTGGTTGGACTAAAGTGTCTTGATAGTCCGATCCTGAGTGAGTTATGTGCCATGTGTGTGTGAGGTTTGTATGATTCTATGCATTGCATTTGATGTTTAGAACTTTCCCTGTGTGTTTGCAAAGTGAAATAATAATTTTATATAGTCTTGTAAGTGATATAGGCATTTCTTTGTTGAGCCAGTTATATTCTTTGACCCACCTAATTGTGATGTGTCTTAGTTAACCCCTTTGAGCCTATAGTACTGTTTCTTTGGAAATCACATTACAAGCTTTACCCATTTGTTTGAATTGAACATCTATTTGAACCTTTTCACCTCTTGTGAGCACTTGAAGTTGTTATGAACTTTCTAAAAGTCAAAGTGCAGGGTGGTTGGCTTGGATTTTGAGTGGAAATAATGAATTAAGGACAAAGGTGCAATGTTTTAATTTTAGGATACAGATTTCTCTGCTAAGGTTCTAGATCATGATGAACAACAATTGTATTTGGAAATGAAACATGTTGAAAATGGCAACTTGTTTCACCTAACAGTCATCTATGCCAAATGCAAGCCAGTTCTCAGAAGGCCATTATGGGAAGCTCTAAGACAGAAATCAACTACCTGCAGAGTACCATGGTGTGTCATAGGAGACTTTAATGTCATTGCTTCTGTAAAAGAAAATATTGGTGGCATTCCATACTAGATGTCCAAGAGTCTTGATTTGGAGCATGATGGAGGCCGTGGCCTTGTGGACCTGGGCTTCTATGGACCTAAAGATACGTGGTCTATGGAAGAGGGCAATGTTCTATTATATGGAAAAGGCTAGATAGGGGACTAGACAATGATCACTGGTTAGAAGCCTTTCCTGCTACCACAATCTCTCACCTAGCTTTAGCAGAATCTGATCACAACCCCTTACTCTTGGAACTCCATATAAGGCAAGGCAGTGGCAAAAAGTACTTCAAATTCCTCAACTGTTAGGTGAATAGCAAAAGCTTTCTACCCTTGGTTTTAGATATTTGGAACAAAGATGTTTGAGGTACTGCTATGTGGATATTTCAACAGAAAATGAAAGCACTAAGTCATGCTCTATGTCTTTGATCTAGACAACCATATGGGAATATCTTCCAAAAATCTAAAGAATTTGAGCAAAAGGTGAAGGATGGAGAGATGATCTGGGCCCAGACAAACACAGATACTGACAGAGCAACTCTCAATGAGCTTAAGGCTCAATATTTTAGACATCTGAAGGTTGAGCAGGATGTTCTAAAACAGAAAACAAAACTACAATGGTTCAAAGAAGGGGATTCCAATTCTAGATACTTCCACATCTTAATCAGAGGAAGAAGAAGGAAATTGTACATCAACAAAATCAAGAATGAGGAGGGTGAATGGTTTCAGGGTGATGAAAATATTGGGAAGGCTGCCTGTGACTACTTTCAAAACCTCTTCACAGACCGATTTCAGTTATTAGAGAAGACCTGCTGTCCATTATTCCAACCATGATATCTAGTGATGACAATGCAACACTCACTAGGGATCCATCTATGACAGAGCTCAAGGAAATTGTTTTCTCCATGAATCCTACTAGTGCAGCAGGACCTGATGGCATAAATGGGAAAAACCATCAATCCTGTTGGGAAGTCATCAAGGAATATTTACTCAATCTTGTTTTGGCATTCTACAGAGGCAATTCAATGCCTAGATACATGACCAAGGCATGCCTTGTTCTCCTTCTTAAGGTTGAATTGCCTAACAGTCTCATAGAATTTAGGCCAATCAGTCTTAGAAACTTCATCAACAAGATTATTTCCAAGGTTATCTGCTCAAGGCTAGGCCCCATACTGCCAACCATAATCTCTGCAAACCAATCAAGTTTTGTAAAGGGTAGGAATATTTCTGAAAACATTATGCTTGCACAAGAAATTGTGCATGGTATCAAGAATCCAACCGTGGGATCAAATGTGGTCATCAAGATTGATATGGCCAAGGCCCATGACAGAGTATCCTGGAGCTTCACATGTGTTATGTCAGGAGGATGGGATTCAGTGAAATGATCATTGATATGATTTGGAGAACAATGTCCAACAACAGGTACTCAGTCATTATTAATGGCACTAGATGTGGATTTTTTCAATCTACAAGAGGCCTCAAACAGGGTGATCCACTAGCTCCTTCCCTATTTCATCATAGGAGCTGAACTACTATCTAGAATGCTCAACACCCTGAATCATGATTAGCTAATTCATGGATTTTACATGGAGAAGAGAGGTCCTCAAATCAACCATCTAAGTTTTGCAGATGATATCATCATCTTCACCTCTGGCAGAAGAACTTCCCTTAGAAAAATCATACGGATTCTGAACAATTATGAGAACACATCTGGCCAACTCATCAACAGACACAAGAGTCAGTTTATGACTGCCTCCTCTGCATTGCCTAGTGCTGTTAGAAGAATTCATCAAGAGACATGTTTTACTAGAAAAGGCTCACCACTCACATAGTTGGGCTTCCCATTGTATACTGGTAGGAGAAAGATAATGCACTTTAGTGGTATCACCTCTAAGGTGGTAGGAAGAATCAAAGCATTGCATGGTAAGATGTTATCCTATGGTGGTAGGGCAACCCTGATCAAGTATGTTCTTCAATCCTTACCAATTCATCTGCTCTCAGCAGTATCCCCACCAAAGACTGTCATGAAGCAAATTGAAAGGTTAACAACTAACTTCTTTTAGGGAATGGATAAAGACAAACACAAGTATCACTGGGCATCATGGTCAAAGTTATCCTTCCCTCTCAATGAAGGTGGTATTGGTTTCAAAACTATCCATGACTCCTGTAAAGCCATGGAACTAAAGCAATGGTGGTATTTCAGAACTGCAAACTCCCTTTGGAGTTCATTCCTGAGGGCAAAATACTATCAAATATCAAACCCCATATCCAAGAAATGGCATTCAGTCCAATCACAAACTTGGAAGAGGCTGATGCTCAATAAGAAAGAAGCAGAAAGAGTAATTCACTGGAGGCTTCATAATGGGAAATGTAGCTTTTGATGGTATAATTGGCTTGGCTCAAGACACTTGGCATATAGCTGAACAATTGGGGGAAGACCTAGTGACATATCAATGTCCTATTTCTGGAATGAAGGCCACTAGGTCCTTTGAAAGCTCAATGAAAATTCCCTTGCTCACAAAATTTCAGAGATCATGCAGACAGTCATCTATTTTAACCCTGACCTCTCTGATAAATCTATCTGGACTCCTACTGTCAAGGGAAAGTTTACCTGTGCTTCTGTATGGGATCTTATCAGAAATAAACCCCTCCCCCCCCCCCCCCCCCCCCCCCCCCCCCAATTTCACCAACAGGATGACTTGGCATAGGAAGATTCCTTTCAAGTGGTCCTTCTGCCTGTGGAGAGAACTTAGAAACAAGTTACCAACTGATGATAGAGTGCTAAGGTTCAGCAATCCTACTATGTCCAGGTGTGTATGCTGTTCTATACATGGTCTTGAAATAGTAGACCATCTATTCAGTTCTGGGAATTTTGCAAGAATCATATGGAAGAAATATGGAGGCCATGTGGGCATTCAAACTGAGAACCTGCCTCTGAGGCTGCTTCTGATGAAATGGTGGATGCTAAAAAGCCACAATTCTGTGCAGAAGCTCATTTTAGATACCCTCCCCATCATCATCTGTTGGACTTATGGAAGAATAGATGCAGTGCAAAGTATGGGACAAAATCTTCATCCCTGACTAGTGTCGTCTACTCCTTCAACTCTGACATCAACCTACTCCTATGATCTAACTTTCCTGATCTTCAGTGGCCTTTCAACTGGGGAAAACTTTATTTCTTCATTGAAAACTTCAACATTACACTACCTCAGCTCAAGTCACATGGCACAAACCTGATAATGGATTTGTTAAGATCAACTCTGGTGGGAGTGTAATAACTAATCCTTGAAACATTGGAGGTGATGTTATCATCAGAGATCACAATGGTCAATTTATTAATGTAATGGCTATTCCTTTTGGGGAGAGTACAAACAATTATACTAAAACTAAAGCAGCCAGAATAGGAGTTAAGTGTTGTTTGGACAATGGAATTCCCAGAATCCATTTAGAAGCAGAGTCAGCTCTTCCGGTCAGGTGGTTGACAGAGGATAATAATTCACCATGGGTCTTGAATATGAAGGTTTCCCAACTTAGGCTTCTATGAACTCACTTTGTGGAATTCAAAGTTTCTCATGTATACAGAGAGGCAAATGGTCCCGCTGATTCTCTTTCAAAACTAAGCCATGATCTCACTACATTAACCAACTTCACCACTGTTTCCTCACTCCCATTTCACATCAGGGGAAAAATTGTTTAGGACCACTTGGGTACCCTAGCCTTCAGGCACAAGAAAACCAACAGGCTGCTGGTATCTCCACTAACTGCAAGCTCCTCTTCTACATCTCATGTATATGGTTGAATATATTTCAAAGAAGGGGACACAACTATCAGTCCAAATGAATTACACCATACACCAATTGAGGGTAATCACTACCCAGGCTAACCTCTATTTTTTTTGCAGGTACCATCATTATGGGACTGCACAGTCCATTGGCCCTTCCTCAGAGTGTGGTATTAACAGCTATGCTATTCAGTCTACTGAGGGATGATCAATGGACAGGGGCAGCTCTCAACACACACACAATGCAGCTATGAGCACAAAAAGCACACTAGTTTACATAGTTGCAAGAAAAAAGATGGAGAAATCCAAAAGAAAATGCACTCCACATCCCATAAAGGTGCACCAGAACACACCCTCTGTACATATGCTCTTAGAACCCATAATAACCTAGGAGAAAACTTCTCCATTTTGCAATTCAAAAAACTGTCTGCAAAAAACAAACACAGGAATCTGGGCAGAAATGCCCAATTTTTCTCTAATTCAGTTTTCTTTTTTGCAGGTTTTAATCATTCCATGGTGTTCACTCAGTTTATTTACTCACATGGTGTGGTATTAACATCCATGATGTTCATTCTCCTGGAAGCACATCAATTGAGTGCATCATTAGATCCAATTGCAGAACTCTGCATTTAAGCTATCTCAGAATCTGTTGCTGGGCTTTCCAATCCTGTGCTTACCAAGCATATCACACCCACACACAGGAACTCAAAAATACACCATCACCACAACAAATGTAGCAGCAATTTCAAGTGAAAAAAAGGTCTTACAATCAGCATACTAGCATGACAGGACTCTAATTTCTAATGTCTGTTTCCCAGTGCAGCCACCCACCTAATAGCAACAATCTGGTCTGCAACACCCACAACAAACCACCAAATGCTGTATCTCAAGCACAACACTTCCATCAAGACCTAGTAAGTTACATACCAACCCCCTTTAACCACATTCCAAGTCTCCAATATGCTCCCAGAAAACACAAGAATCTGGAAGCATAACTTCTCCTTCAACAAAAATGTCACACACCACCCTTCAGCTTCCCAAGACAACATCACTCGTCATCTCACATACAACCACCAATACACAACCATGACAACTTGATTTTCACCAATGTTCCCAGTGCACACAAGAACCTTGGAGCAGCAAGTCTCTTTCTGATCTGTTTGTTTCTTTTTGCAGGTCCTAGGGACAGGTTCAAAATACTGAGGAAATTGTAAGGAATGGTATTAGCATTTCATATGTTCAACCTCCTGCAATTGTGTCGGTTTTTCTGGACCTGTCAAAGAAAACTTGCTAGAAATTGCAGGGACTATCAAAAGCTCACTTTCAACTTCAAAGTTCAATAAGAAGCGCCTCTGAAAGAAGCCTCACTACATCTGATTCATCTACAGTAGGCCACTGCCTAGGCAGGCCATCGACAATAGGCACATTTACAGCAGCATGCCATCTATGCAAGCAATCAACAAGAATTTCTTGAGGCACTAGATCCAGCTCTCTAGTCCTGTTCAAACACTGCAGGTTTCAAACTCAGCTGGATAATTGAAGCAGCAAGATGACCACTCTCTTCTGTCAAAATCATCAGAGAGCTGCAACTAAACACATATCCTTTAGGAACTCTTTTGATAGTTATCTTCCATTTGGATTTATTTGTCATCAATGCCAAAGCAAAGTGTAAGATAGGCCCCTCCACAAGAATATGGTGTTTACCATTTTTTCTAAGACAATTCTACACTCTCATTAGATGTAAAATTTTCTGTATTTGGAAGATAATCTTCTAATCTTTTTGTTTAGTAGATTTAGGATCATTTGTGCATTTTTTGTATAGTTAACCTAGGCTTACTTCAATTGTAGTTTGTACATCCAACTATCTATCATTGATGGATAGACAATTGGTACATCATCGTAGGTCTAACTCATCACAGTGTTCAGGGGTCATTTGGTTGCCATATATGTTTAACCAAATGCACCTTCATCTTACTTTTGGAAGTAAGGTTTATGTCCCCCTCCATTGTTGTTGTACTATATATTATATTTATGAAAATCAACCCTAGGCACAATGCCTAGTAGACTTTGTTAAAAAAATAAAGTAATAGCCACTTGAATTGAGTAAAAACAAAGTTGTATTGTTGTGAAAAATATTCTTTGATTGTGGTGACTCTTGATATAATTGTTCTTAAAGAAGTAAGGAGTTAATGTATAATGATGTTAAGGTGGATCTATGTTTGACATATGTGGGGTTTTGAACAATGAAATGTATGTATTAAAGTGCTTAGGGAGGTGTAGTCACTCTTATATCTAAATGTATCCTACTCGTCCTGTAGCCTACATTACAATCAATTAAAGTCTTACTTGATCCTTGAATGAAAGAGCTTAAATTAGTAGAGTATTAAACTACAGGCAAGCCTATGGTGCATCTTTTGTGGCATATGAATGTTGTTTCGGAGTGAATTCTTTCTATCTTGAGTTCCTTATTAGTCTTAACTTTTATTGGGTGTGGAACTACTCTCCATTTTTGTGTGAGGGCACTTGATTCATGCAGGAAAGGTAATTCTTGACCTCTATGTTAGGGTAAGTGAGCATGTTATAAATAATGTGTGGTACTTGTGATTGAAATCTTAAGGTGAAGATGTTATACTATTATGCTTAATGTATTTTAAATATTCTTGGTGTATTGAGTTAGGAGAGCTGTTTACTAAGGTTGTGTCTATATATGTGTGATTTGATTGCTCGAGGACGAGCAATAGTTTAAGTGTGGGGTGTTGATGGTAGGATATAATCTCATGTTTTAGTCGCTCATTGCACTCCAATTTACTACACTTTAATTGAGTTTGAGCTTTAATCGCTAGTGTTTTGCACTAATTGTGTATTTTATGCCTTGTAGGATGATTATGAGTTATATAGATGATATGGAATGAATTCGGGTGATTTGGAGCTTTGAAGTCTGAGTAAAAGTCCAAGAGATTAAGTCGGGATCACGTTCGGGGGTCGAAAACCTCATTTGGATATAAAAAAATGCAAGAAAATCCGTACTTAGAGAAAGGGCAACTATCGCGGCGCGTGGGGCAGCGCGTAGCATGCCACGTTTGTTCAAATTTCTTGCCGCTTGTCAGAACTAGCTCCGTGGACTTCCCCACTAATGCCCTGCATGGCGCGCCGCCCCATGCGGTGCGCCTGTGCAGTTTTTACAGAGTAATTATCCAGTTCGTGCAAGAAACAGTATTTTCGTTTGGGCCCAACCCTACTTAGTATAAATACATGTAAAGACCTTGTTTTATGGACTTTTGACACATCTCAGACCTAAGGAAGCCAGGGAGGAGGCGGAGAAGCAAAAGTGGAAGGATTTCATCATTTAATCCTCACTCAAGACAAGGGTTTGGATTGTTTTATGTTTTCCTTTAACTTAAACATTGTTATGATGAATTACTCCATATCCATGGAGTATTTCTCTTTAGGATTTGATGGATTTCCTGTCTTGATACTTGTTTATGGATTATAACTCTAGTTTTATGTAATGAATTATTTTGGCTGTTTTAACTTTTGCATCTTTATTCACTTGTTCATGTAATCGAGAGAGTCATAACTTGTGGTATTGTTGCATTATATTTTGTAGGTCTAAGTCATTAATTCTTCTTATTAATCGGAAGCGGATAGATTAATTGATTAAACTTGGTTAGGAGGATAATCGAGGGAGGTCTTAGTTAGGAGGAAGGTTCTCGTAAAGACCAATCTACTATAAATTCTTGTATATCTTCACGTGCCTAAAATTGGTTCATCTTGTGAGGTTCAGACTTAATCGAGAGAGGGGTTTCTACTAATAAATTGAAATAATAACCAAGTGAATTCGAGATACTCACTTGAACATTAGAAGTGTATTAACTAGAGTTAAATCCCAAACATTTGTCTTGCACATATCCTATTAACCCTATCTTCTCCCAATTGATAACATCCTTTGCTTAATACTAGAGTTTATTGTCATTAGCCAATAGTTTAGACTCTTAGTTAATCTTAGTTTTAATCTTATAAAACTCAATTGTTGATCATCCAAGATAGTAATCTAGCTACAAACTACAATAATACTGTTTAACTCCAATCTGTGTTGATATGATATTATAATTTACTATATTCGACTAGCGAGCATATTTTAGTGTGTGTTTTGCACTCGTCATTACTCGCAATGCTCTAGTTTTTTAGGGACCTTAGAGTACTCATTTTGGACAGCAATCTTCCAGTCCACCTCCTGTACGGGGTTCCTACAACATTTACTCTAGCTATTCGGGCCAGACTAAGTACCAGTAGCCACACCCACAGAAAGGTTGTTTTGAGTGTGGTGTTACTAGGCACAGGGTGAGAGATTGTCCCAGGCTTCGAAGGGGTGGACCTTTGCAGGGTTCTCAGGCTATGGTTTGTGCTCCAATTGTTAATCCGACTTCGTAGCTAGCTAGGGATGGAGGACATGCGGGTAGAAGACGTCGTAGATGGGGAGGTTAGGCCTATTCTTATGCTTTTCTGAGTAGGTCTGAGGATGTTGCATCAAATGCTATGATCAGAGGTATTATTCCCGTCTGTCATAGAGATGCGTCAGTTTTATTTGATCTGGGTTCCATTTATTCACATTTGTCATCCTATTTTTCTTCATATTTGGATATGTCTCGTGATTCTTTGAGTACCACTGTTTATGTGTCAACGCCTATTCGGGATTCTATTGTGGTAGACCATGTCAATTGTTCTTGTTTTGTCACTATCAGGGGTCATCAGACTAGGATTAACCTTCTATTCTCAATATAGTGGATTTTGATGTGATTTTGGGCATGGATTAGTTGTCACCATATCACGCTATTCTTTATTATCACGCTAAGATTGTGATGTTGGCTATGATGTGGTTGTCGAAGTTGCAGTGGAGAGATTCATCGGATCATGTTCCAAGTATGGTGATGTCTTTCCTGAAGGCACAATGGATGATTGAGAATGGGTGCTTGGCTTACTTAGGCTTTGCGAGGGATGTTAAGGCTAACTGATACTCATACCGTTGAGCCCATTCCGATAGTGAGAGAGTTTCTGGATGTGTTTCCAGTAGACCTACCGGCCATGCCGCTCGATTGGGATTTTAATTTTTTCAGGCGACTGGAGCAACCTTTGAAGGCGCTCGGCCTTGTTCACCCTTTCAACTAATTATACTGCTTTTTCCTTGAGTGGAGCCGAGATTTGAAATATGTGGGCCTTCATCGCCTTAAGTCAATCTATCCAAAGAGCCTACCCTATAAAAGATTCAGCTAAAACTGCACTTGGAAGATTAGCTAATGCGATGTAGTGAAAGACGCTCCGGACTATGTCGCCGGTGACGTAAAAGATATGCTGGCAGCTAGCCAACTCCACTTTTTAACAAGGTTAAGGCGTGACCTAGAAAATGAAAATAGTGAGACCTGGGGTCTCATCGAACAAGAAGTTCGAAGAAGGAGACCAGGTTCGGCACGAAATCATAAAGGTTTGAGGACTAACTATAATGGTTGGGCTTGGATGTGCTTACCGGTTGTGTTGCGTGAGACTCCAGATGCCTCCAAGCAAGCGAATGTTTTCAGGGTAATCTCCGTGCATCCTTCACATGCTCCATGACAATGGTGGTACCTCGAAAAAAAGGGGCCAGTCTTCGTCATGCCGGGGTATCCTGATCCAGATGCCACAAAAAATTATCTTCCTTCAATACTGGAACTGGACCTTTATGGTCTTAGGTTGACTAGCATTTTATTGATATACTCCAGGTGTTGTCCTTTCTTTCCTCATTGCCACCTTACCTGCCCAAGAAGGGCACCCTTGACTCTATACTCATTACTCTACTTCGTTCTGACCCCGAACAACAGCAGTCTCGATTCCTAGAAGTATAGAATATCGAGACCGTTAGAGCTCCATACTTTTCGTGAATAGTGGAGCCTAGTAGCGAGAGAGGAAAGAGTTTGTATGTCTATTTCAAATTGCTCGCCAGAGTTTGGGGCAGAAAAACCATCCAGTTTTACTAATGAAAGATAAAATACAAGTTTTGAGGTACCATACTAAAGGGAAGTTATCACGGCGTTATCAACCTCATTTTCCTAACCCTCGGGCTTTCATTCAGATAGAGGGGCAATATTAATTCATCAACCAAAGATGAAAGTAAAAGAGGAAATTCTTAGTATTCTTTGATCCCGAAAGCCCAACACTCAGCCTAGGAATTCTTGTCCGAACCTTCCATCCGTAAGCCAATCAACCGAAAAGACAAGACAAGTCGGCCATCATTCGACACCTTCCACCGATAAAGCATGCTATCAAAGGAAAGAGTCACCCAAGAAGGCATTTCTAACCGAAAGTTCACCTGTCACAGAACCGTAACCCATCACTTGGCCTCTCTATGAATGTGCATGCCTAGATCTTCGTCATTCTCTTCCACCGAAATAAACAATGTCATAATCAATCGCATATGCAACCGAAACCCAAGC
The DNA here is from genome assembly GCA_005239525.1 of Nicotiana knightiana. Taxonomy (NCBI): domain Eukaryota; kingdom Viridiplantae; phylum Streptophyta; class Magnoliopsida; order Solanales; family Solanaceae; genus Nicotiana; species Nicotiana knightiana. The sequence goes on along the minus strand of ML418881.1, from coordinate 22,246 downwards.
TGGCGAATAAGAAAGTGATTTGTCCTTTTTAGTCTTTATTAGCTTGATCGACAACTGGGACACAAACTCAGGATCTTTTAGAATGATTCAATTGGCACACACAACATAACCCCAACTCTTCCTTAGCCTCTTAGAATGCCTTTCCTGACCTTGAGCTCTTCGCTTCGTGCCTTACTTTTGCTCTAACGATAACTCTAAGATGAGGGAGTTAGAAGTCGGATTTGAAGCTGGACTTTCCCTATATGACATTTCTTTAAAGTCTACTTCGAAGCTTCCTCAAGACTAAAGCGGATAGACCTTCCTCAAGGAGAGGCCCAATCAAAAGGAAGATGGTGAAAGACTAACACAAAGAGACCCTCACTCACGCCTTAGTTTTATTCGGAAACAAAAGCGGATAGACCTTCCTCAAGAAAAAAGTCAATCTGATTTCGGTGGGCATGTAGGTGGAGAAAGGCTGGGAAACTATAAGGTCTCGTAGGAAAAAGACAAAACGTATGTATTCTGCCACGTGGAGTGAATGTAAATAGCCAATTCCACAAGGTCTAGTTAACTAAGGTGGTAGTGCAAACAAGGTGAATTCACTCTAGGATTGGAAGTCCCTTCTGCTCTGACGTCGGAATAATCATTATAATATGATGATAGCACCTGATTAGCAAGAAATTCACTGCTCTCCTCTTAGAAATGATCTGTCTAAGGCTACTTTCAAAACTGTGGATTCTATAATAAGACCCTATTTATGGGCATTCTCCGACTTAGAATCGAATTTATACCCGGTAATCTAGGATCTACCCAGCGTCTTAGTTTATGTTGAATATGCATACCCGACTTCCAGTTAATTGTCAAATAAAGCTATTCGTGCTTTAATTCCTAGCTTAAAAGAGTTCTTTGAAGCAAAAATTTTGGTAAATCAAGCCTGCGTAGAATACTTGACTTTTCCATGTGCAAGACCACAAAAAGTATTCCCCCCAAATGCTCAGCTCTGCGAAAGACTTTTGGAGATTGACCTTTCTTTCTCTTCTTCCCGGTCTGATCGGTCGAGATCTCATAATCGGACACAAGGCAAACTAGAATAGGCTGATTGATCCAGGTAGCGACAGGCTTCAATCGAAAGGAACCATGCGTACTCTAGAAAGACCTGGAGCAGGGTGTCAGGTTCAGACGAGCTCAAACTGGATAGAGCAAGATTGGTAGAACCTGTGGTAGTCTCAAAATAGAAAGAGGTGCAGAAGTCCCAACAGAGAGGCAAGTGATGGGCACTATTCATCATAGGAAAGCAGTCATGCAGATAGAAAGGGTACAACAGTGACTTTGACTAAGTAAAGAGATGAGGTTTTTTTTCTTATCTATTTTCCATACCTTAGCTCTAGACTTGTGCCCCTATTCAAACTATGTTTCAAGCCCCAGGTCCCGACGACTTCCCGTCTGCCTTCTGCCAAAGGATGTGGCCTCACACATTAATAATTCTCCTCCCTAATGTCATACTATATATAATCTCTCTATATGGCCAATGTGAACAGTTTAATCAAAATTGTATATGTGAAGCATATTGAAAGTGACATTGACAAAGAAAAGCACAGATTCCCTAAAATGTTAGAACTCAGACATGACAGAGAAGGTAGTCAAAAATTTATATGCTAAGCTCCTTGCTTCGTTGCTTCCGTTTTCAGTTAGTCAAAGAATTATGTTTTAGTCTACCCGACTCTTTGACTTGAAAGAGTAAGTTTTCGCCTCTATTGTTGAAAAGTCGGGACCCGTTGGGGAATCTATTCTACACCCGCCTGCCGGCCCTTAATCTATCTTACTCTTCTTTGGTCTCTTCCACGGATCGGTGGATATGAAATAGAATGAATTCAAGGACAAAGTTGTCGGTATACTGTGATGCAGATCCAGGAAGGGCCAGACGTGAATCAGAAAGAGTCACTTTCTTTATAGGAGAAACAGTGCGTGCTAAAGCTAGAGCAGCTCTTTTTTGCGATATAGGTGTAATTTAATTAATTCAGTACTTTAAGTCTTCCCTCGTCAAACGAATAAAAAAATCAGGTTGACTTTTCGCCGTGCTCCTTTTAATTTCTTAACAACTCTAGATTTTGCTCCACTTATGGGTGGATTTTACATAGATATACTCGAAAAAGGAACCCATCCAATGAATTTTATTAACTCATTTATTCTGCTGAATCTTGCAGGGGAAAAATATTATGACCACGTGCGAGTAGAGTCATGCAAATGGGAAGCAATTCATATAAATGAGATGCCCTCACTACTAGGAGAGATTGATCTGCCAGGATTACACAAAAAAAGAGAAAAATTTGGGATGATATGATAAAAGGTCTCGTCAATTCTTACTATAGATATATTCTATCAATATGATACCAGTATGGTAGAAATAAAGATTCATCTATTTCTTTCTACCATACTATTTATTAGTTAGATTGTAGTTATAAAGCTGCCACAGGAATAAATAAAGATAGAGGCTGCATTTGATATGGTTCTTTTCTAGGTCAATGTGCTACCAACACATTCTACCTTTGAAATTTGGCTTTACCTGGGCCGCTTCTCGACCGAGATCCCTTCGATGGATGTTTTGATATGGATTTGGTGTTGGGCACTCAACCCATCTCTATTCCACCATATCACATGGCATCAGTAGAGTTGAAGGAATTAAAGAAAGATCTTCAGGAGTTTCTTGATAAAGGTTTCATCAGACTGAGTGTCTCACCTTGGGGTGCTCCAGTTCTATTTGTGAATAAGAAAGATAACTCAATGAGGATGTACATTGACTACAAGAAACTGGATAAGGTCACCGTCAAGAACAAGTAGCCACTACCATGTATTGATGATTTATTTGATTAGCTTTAAAGTGATAAGTTCTTTTTGAAGATTTATTTGAGATCAGAGTACCATCAATTGAAGATCTGGGCTTCAAATATTCTGAAGATGGCTTTCGGGGCCCGCTATAGCCGTTATGTGTTTTTGGTGATGTCTTTTGGACATAACAATATCCCATCAGCCTTTATGCACATGATGAACAATGTGTCCCAACCATATCTTGATTCCTTCGTCATCGTGTTCATTGATGATAATGTTGGTGTATTCTCGTTGCCGGGAGGACCATGAGCATCACTTGAGGGTCGTGCTCAAAACATTGAGGGCGAAGAAACTACATGCTAAATTCTCCAAGTGCGAATTTTGGATTGATTCAGTGGCATTCTTGGGCCATGTGGTGTCTAGTGAGGGGATTGAGGTAGATCTAAAGAAGATATAAGCAATTTAGAGTTGGCCCAGGCCTTCTACCGCTACTGAAATCTGGAGTTTTCTAGGATAGGCTGGGTATTATCGCCATTTTGGTGGAGGGTTTTTTCATCCATCATAGCTCCTTTAACTATATTGAAGAAAAAGAGTGCTCCATTTAGGTAGTATGACAAGTGTGAGGAGAGCTTTAAGAAGCTCAAGACTGCCTTGACTGCAGCTCTAGTTCTGGTTTTGCCTTCAACATCGAGTTCTTATACATTCTATTGTGATGCTACACAGAATGGTGTTAGGTGCATGTTGATGCAGTAGGTTAGAGTGATTTCTTATGCTTCACGTAAGTTGAAGACCCATGTGAAGAACTACCCAGTGCACCATTTGGACTTAGCAGTCATTATTCATGCGCTCAAGATTTGGAGGCCATATCTCTAGGGAGTGTCATGTGAGGTGGTCACTGATCACATGAGCCTCCATCACTTATTCAAGATAAAGGATCTGAACTTGGGAAACGTAGGTGGTTAGAGCTACTAAAGGACTATGATATCACCATTTACATCCTCTCAGGAAGGCCAATTTGGTGGCCGATGGTTTGAGCAAGAAGGCTGAAAGCATGTGAGTCTTACTTTTATTCCAATTGGGGAGAGATTGTTAGATTTGAATGTTTAGGATTTGGCCAACATATTTGTAAAGTTGGATCTTTTAGATCCTAGCAAGGTTCTTGCTTGCGTGGTTTCACGGTCTTCCTTGTTTTAAGCTCAACTTCGAGCATCAATTTGATGATCCCCACTTGCTTGTCCATAAAGACACATTGCAACACGGTGATTACAAGGAGGTGACTATTGATGACGATGGGGTGTTGAGGCTTCAGGGACGGATTTGTGTGCCCAATGCAGATGGATTGCAGGAGCCAATTCTTGAAGAGGCCCGTAGTTTGCGGTATTGCATTCATCCAGGCACCATGATGTTGAACCACGATTTGAAGCAACAATACTAGTGGAGAAGAATGAAGAAAGATAATATGAAGTATGTGGCTCTGTATTTAAATTATCAGCAGATTAAGTACGAGCATTTGAGACTATGTTGTTAACTTGAGAGGCTCGATATTCTAGATAAGAAGTTGGAGCATATCACTATGGATTTTGTAGTTTGACTCCCATGGACCTTGAGGAGATTCGATGATCTGTGGGTTATTGTGAACAAACTATCTAAGGTTGCACACTTCATTCCAGTCATGACTACTTACTCTTCAGAGCAGCTGACTCGGATTTATCTTCGTGGGATTGTTCGCCTTCATGGTGTTCCTGTGTCTATTATCTCGTACCGAGGTACGCAATTCACATTGTATTTTTGGAGAATCGTGCAACATGAGTCGGGCACACAGTTTGATTTGAGTATGGATTTTCATCTACAGACGGATGGGTAGTTCGAGCGCACTATTCAGATTTTGGAGGACATGTTACGTGCCTGTGTTATTGACTTTTGGAGTTCATGGGATCAATGTCTACTTCTAGTCGAGTTTTCCTATAGGAAGAGCTATCAGTTGAGCATCTAGATGGCTTCGTACGAGGCCTAATATGGGAGACAATGTCATTCTCTGGTTGGTTGGTTTGAGCTCGGAGATGCTAGGTTGTTGATCACTGATTTGGTCCATGAAGCTTCAGAGAAGGTGAAGTTGATTTAGTTTTGGCTTCGTATTACAATCCCTGCAGAAGAGTTATGGTGATTAGTGGGCTCGTGATGTGGACTCATGGTGGGTGAGACGGTTCAACTTAGAGTTTTACCAATGAAGGGTGTGATGCTGTTTGAGAAGAGGGCCAAGTTTAGCCCTTGGTATAGTGGTCCTTTTGAGTTTCTTAAGAGAGTGGGTGGGGAGTCCTACTGACTTGCATTGCGACCCAACTTATCGAGAGTGTGCTCGGTATTCCATGTTTACCTGGTCTGGTGATGTTTGCCTATAATTGTATATTTTTAATGCATTACTTACCTTACATTTAGGTGCTTTAATGCTAAATTATACTTTATTTGTGCTTAAATGAGTTTATGTGTAGGTACGTTGAAGATGAAATTGGGAGCAAAGTAGAGATTTTATGTGTATGCACTACAAGAATGGCTCGTGATTATTTGATGATGGAAAATATTATGATGTCATGATATTGTGCTTATTGAATACAAAATTTCTAAATGATCCAAGTGAGCAAATTGAAGTGGGAACAATTGGAAAGCAAAGGAAAGGAACGAGGGAGGTAAGCAAAAGTGTGAAATCAAAATGGAAAACGAAGCAAAGAAGATGGTGACGTGAGCCAATTTCCCCGCGTTAAAGGCAATGACGCCAGGCCTATAGCGAGATAGTGCTCGGGTTTAAGCTTGCTAGGAGCGGTCTGTCACGAGGCGATGCGTGTTCCGGGATTTAAGTGTCACGCCCCAAAACCAAGGGATGAGAGCAGAACCTAACCGGATGACTCCGGTCAAGCGGACCAGGATTTCCTTTCCTACCCAACGCATTACCCCGTGCACAATATACAAATTTATAATGAATTTACAACCAAAGTTCCATTTTTCCTCTTTTAAAGCTTCAACATTTGATAATCCTAAAATTATACAAACTAAACACAACATTTTCATCACGGGACCACGGTTTCCGAATAATTACAACTACTACCCAAAATATATATATATATACACAACCCACATCATGTCTACGGAGCCTCTAAGAGTACTAAGGGTTTATACAATACTTGCCGGCAACAAGGCCCCAGTTATACCTTAAAATACATAACATATGCAAAAGAGATGATATAGACTACACACGGCCCCGAGAGGAAATGGGGCTCACCAGAAATGCTAGAGAGATGAAGAGGAGGCATCACTAACGGCGGACCGAGCTACCTGCTATAGAACCACCTACATCCATATAAAAGATGTAGCGCCCCCGGCAAAAGGGACGTTAGTACAATTTAATAGTGCTATTATGTATAAACAAACCTTACTCTATGTAAAATCAAGCAATACACATATATGAGGCAGTTAAAGAAACCAAAACAATTATTTCACAGAGATACAGAGAATCACAAATGAGGTTTCTACAGTTTCTTATTTCAATTGTTCTCCTGTTGCAGCGTGCAACCCGATCCCACCTTACAATCATATTCCACCCTTATTTCCTCTATTTCAGCGTGCAACCCAATCCCATCTCACAATCACATTACACCCTTATTACTTCTGTTGCAGCGTGCGACCCGATCCCACCTTACAATTTCTGTTGCGGCGTGCAACCCGATCCCACCTTACAATTCTGTTGCGGCGTGCAACCCGATCCCACTGTACAATCACATTTCACAGCAACAACCACCAACAATTAGATCAAAATGATCTTTATCATGAATAACATAAGTTCATACCAACAAATTACTATGTGAAATCAAGGTACAATGATCCTTACCAATCAGTAATTCATATATGGTGTTGCCACAATCATTTGACTCAATAAAATCAGTCCGTATTTTCTTTCATCATTTGCTGCACAGCCTTTAGCACTTTGATACGTTCAACAATGTAATTAATAGAAACATCAACCAACAATTCAATCACAAATATTCTCATTGTCAAGGATATTCATTCGTAATAACCAAATAACCATATGAAATCAAGGCCACAGAAGTCTTTATCAAACAGTGAGTCATATACCGTATGCCATCAACATATAGCTCAATTAGTTTATCCTCGTTTCCTTTCCATTTTTTACTACACGGCATTTAGCACTTAGATACATTCAATACTTTGATTCATTATCATTTCTTTCATTTTGCAGCAAATCCTCTCATAACGATGTATTCAACATTTAACGAGCTTTGAACATGATAGAATAAGCACTAAGAATCACCTTTTTGAAAGCTCATATAACATGGTGATCGACTAAGAAATTCAAAGAACGAAGTCTTACACCTCGACACAGCAGGGCAATCAATTCACATATGCTCAAGCAAGAATTTCACACCGAGTGCTCGGACACCAACAAGATGAATCTACAAATATTAAAGTTAGCCATACATACCTGGGTTTGGGATTTTTCCTTCATTTCTACCACAATTCACCGGACCTTCTAGCACCTTCAATCTAGTTCACAATGTGGCATAATTGAACTTAGAATTAGGAATAACGATTATGTCTTGAACGTGTTCCTTTAGATTAAATGGCTTCTTTTTAGTGAAAGATTACTCTAACCCATTTCCTTTTACTAGATTATGACTAGTTGGTTACATGCATGAAAAATTCCTACCCCCATCTTCATGAACTCACCTAACCATGTTTCATTTTTAATATAAATCTGGAAATTAAGGTTGATGAGGTAGAAGCTTACCTCTTATGGTGAAGAAAATGGTGTCCTAGTTGATTAAATCCAAGCTTGAATGATGAAGGAGCATCACTTTGATGAAGTTGGGACTTTCTCTCTATAGAACTCTATCTTCCCTCTCTCTATTTTGTTAAGAAAATCTTTAAAATGGAAGGGGGTAAGTTTTTTAATAAACTGGGGGTCGGGTATAAAATTAGAAATTTAACAGTCTCGAAGCAGAAATGCGGTCAGGAATGCGATCGCATTCCTGCTATGCGGTTCGCATTCGTGTCGCATAAATGGCCCTCAAATGGGCCAAAAAGAAAAGTAGACTGCACAGGTATGCGACCACTATGCGGTCCGCATACCTTTTATGCGATCGCATAGTGGACCGCAGACCTGCACAAATATGGAAAGTTTTATCCTTTAAGTCCCGGGGTACTTTTTACTTCACAGGGGCCCGTTTTAAGAATTTCCACAGTTATAACAACACGGAGACCTATTTGGGCATTATTTTTAAACTTGAAATTTTATGGGTCTTTACATTAAGCCTATTTCATCTCATTTTTGGTTTTGGACTTGCTTATTTCATATAGGCCTTTTCTCTTACACAGATAAATAGTCATTAAACACCATATTTTTAAGGAGAGACCGATTTTAGACCTAGGTTGAGAACGGAACCGTCATGGAGGCTGGAATTTATCAGATTCCATCTTTCTTCCATCAAACACAGTAATGCTTAGTTGTTCTTGATGAGTTGTTGTTTTGATACCATGTCTATGTGGAGCTAAACTTCACGTTCTAGGGTTGTGGTTTTCTTGAATATTGAATTTTACTAATTATATTATCGTTAATTCGATTTATCATCTTTGGTTATTTCTCTAATTCTGTGCATAATTGCTTAATTGTTTGGCCCGCATTTGAGTTCTATTTACTATCTATGCTATGCTTGGGAAAGTCATATTTAGACTAGAGTAGATTCGGAGAGAGCTTGTTTCTGAACCCATGGCTCGGGGAAAGATTTCGCGGTTAGGATAGGAATATACCTAACAGTCTTGCTTAGTTGAATACCGTATTATATTCGTTCATGATAGATTCAAGACCATAAGGATATAAGGTTGATACATTATGGATAGACTGATATTATTGTGGGAACATGCTATTTATATAAATGATTCGATCAACTAGAAATCATAGATAATCTGGATTAACAGGTGTAATTACGAACTCAATAGGATTGATAAACCGACCACAACTCTGGAATATATAATTCCCTTGGTTACATGTTTAAATTTTTCAACAGTATATGTAATAGAAAAACACCATTCCCGATTATCTTGGACATAAATTGATTTTAATTTTCTTAGTTGACGATTGATCTAAGTATCTGTGGGTTCGACATCTAACTTTCACATCACCCAATTACTTGACGACCACGTATACTTGCATGTACTTCGGGAAACAACATCTGGAAGTACTATAGTGATCCGTCACATGTGTTACATTTTGGCACGATGCAATTGGACACGGAATTGACGTATGTTGAGGAGCCGGTTGTTATTTTGGATAGACATATCCAAAAGTTGAAGTCCAAGAGCATTGCATCGGTGAAGGTTTAGTGGAGAGGTCAACTGGTCGAGGAGGCGACATGGGAGACTGAGAACGATATGCACAATTGATATCCTAACCGTTTTGGAACTTCCATTATGTCTCTACTCTTCGAGGATGAACATTTTTTTAAGAGGGGGAGAATGTGACGACCCGAGTGTCGTTTTGTGTAATGCCCATTTCCCCTTTTGAAGCTTTCCATATGTTTATTTGTGGTTTTACGACTTTCGAGGCTGGTTGGTTCCATTTTTGGGGAGGTTTTGTGCTGATTTAGAACAATTGATTTACAACTTAAGTTTGAATTTGGTGAAAATGACCCCATAACGGTATTTTGATGATTCCAATAGGTTCGTATGGTGATTTCGACTTAGGCATATGCTCAGAATTGGATTTATAGGTTCCTAGGTTGATTTGGCTTGTTTTGGCGAAAGTCGGCAAGTTGAAGTTATAGAGATATCCTAAGTTTGGCCTTGATTTGACTTTATGGCTATCAGGTTGAGAAATTTGTTTGTTGGGACTTGAAAAAGGTTCATTTTGTCATCTGGAACTTGTGTGCAAAGTTTGGTGTTATTCTGAGTTGGTTTGATAGGAATCAATTACTTGGTTGTGATTTTAGCTATTCTTGGGTTTCATTAAGAATTCAATGTGTTTTGGTGTCCAATTCTCAGTATCGAATATTTTTAGACTTTTGTAGATGTTTGGTGTGGAGACTCTCGTGAGCGAGTTTGTATGGTGAGTTTCAGACGTGTTTCAGATTCGTTTGGACTTGATTCACAATAGTGAGTGTGCTGGTGTTGTGGTTATCTGAATTGCTAGCACCAATTTGCAATTTCATAGTGGGCAGGGGGTGTCTGGTTTCACAAATGCAACGCCTTAGTCGCATTTGCAAAGATGGTACTAGACTTAGGCAGTTGTTCGCTTTTGTGAATAGGGTTGGCATCGCAAATGCGAAGCCCAAGGCACAATTACGACATCTCCTTAGGCTGACAAGGTTCACTTTTGTGATCCCTGTGTCCCATTTGTGAGGGTCGCATTTGCGATTTCTGCTGCTGAGCAAATAGTGAGATTTCGGGACATGTCTCATTTTATCACATTTTGGAGCCCCAAACTCGATGGGAGGCGATTTTAGGAGGAGATTTTCATCCAAAACTATTGGTAAGTTATTCTAACTCAATTTTGGCTATATAACATGATTGATTATGAATGCTAACATCTAAATCATGATATTTGAAGAGAAATTTTGGAAAAGTTTCACTATGTTTTGAAAAATAAAAATTTGAGATTTGAGAGACAAATTGGACTCGCATTTGAAAACTAAACACATATATGGACTCGTGGGGTTATAGGTAGTCGAGATCTACCTTTCAACTCGGATTTTGACTGGGCTAGTCTTTCCCTTGCATTGTTTGATATTATTAAGTAATTTTTGACTAGATTCGAGCCGATAGGAGGTGAATTTAAGAGGAATAGTATTATTAGATTATTAAATATTCCTAATTGAGGTAAGTATGTTACCTAAATTTGTGTGGGAGAAATTACCCCTTAGGATTTGGTATAATTGCATTATTTGTACTATGTGAAACGAAGTGTACATAAGGCTAAGAGTGCGAGCGTATATGTTTTAATTGACCGGATTAGAACTTAAGCTTTTAATATGCCTTGATTTGGAGTTGTTTTGTAAAGGCCCGTAAAATCTTTTGACTAAAAACGATACCCGGGTAGGTCCTCATATTGTTATATCAATAGTGAATCTTAAAATGGACCCTTATTTGGAGTAAAAAGTACCCCAGGACTTAAAAGATAAAATTTTCCAGAATTGCGCGGGTTTGCGGTCACTATGCGATCACAGATCAGGTATGCAGACCACATACCTGGGCAGTTGCTGTCCGTTTTGAGGAAAGATATCCGGCCCATAATGCGATTGCACTTCATGAATGCGGGCTGCATAGTTGTCGCACTCTTGCACCTCTATTCTTGCAGAGGGAGTTATGTGATGCACTATGCGATCGGATAATAGGTATGCTGACCGCATAGTGGTCGCATACCTGGGCAGTCTGCTTCTCTTTTTGGCCCAGCTGAAGGCCACTTATGCGACATGTATGCGGGCCGCATAACAAGAATGCGATCACATTCCTGACCGCATACCTGCTTCGGGGCTTCTAATTTTTAATTTTAAAACCCGACCCCCAGTTTAATAAAACACCCCTCCATCATCTCCAAGTTGGTCCTCCATATTTACTCATGCCTGAAAATTAATCGAGTAGTCGTCATCTTCTTCACCATAAGAGGTAAGCCTCCACCCCATTTCCCCAAATTTTCATGTTTTAGTTAGAATAGAACACACATAGGTTGATTCTTGAAGATGAGAGTTAAGACCTTGCATGCTTGTGAATAATCTACCATAACCTAGTAAAGGGAAGTAAGCTAGGGCAATCTTTTACTAAAAAGGGGATAGTTAATCTAAAGGACCACATAATATTTGATAAAATGCCCAAATGAGTTCAAGGTTCCTAACTCTAAGTTTGAATGTGTCACATTGTAAATTAGATTGAAGGCGTTAGAAGGCTCGGTGATTTGGGATAGAAATTAAATGGAAATTCCAACTCGAGGTATGTATGGCTTACTCTAATCCTCATAGGGTAGACCCATTGTGCTCACTTTCCAGGTATGATTCTCTTGTCGGATATATATGAAATTTATGTGTTCTATGTTCCTAGTTGAGAAATTCTTGCTTCTATGTCATTCCATGCTAATACCATATCGTTGTGCTACTTGAGTATATGAGTTGTGATCTTTATGTTCCTCCTTCTACTATGTGTGCGATCCTTGCATATGATGGGTGTGGTAAATATGAAAGATTGGAATGGTATGAAATATGAATCAAAAAGTTGTTATGATATCAAATGTGCGTAAAGAGATGGTAATGGTGTGAAATGCGAAACATGAAGTTGAATTGTTATGAAGCACGAAACAATGGATTGGGAAATTGTGAAACATGAATTAATGGAATAGATGGTTATGGAATATGGATTAAAGGATGAATTGTTGTGAAATGTGAATCAAAGGATTCTAATGATATGAAAGACGAATCAAAGAACAATATGTGTTGGGGATCAAAAAGGTTAAAAATGATGTAACTAATGTAAAACACCCATAATTGTACCAGAATAATGTCCTAGGGGTGAGAAGGCCTATCCGGTCTGGCTGGGATCAGACTCCATGCCGTACACATCGATGACTTGATATTATGATATGATTATGATTTGATGATGATTATTGTCCTCACTATTTTCAGTTGAGATGGCCTAGCCGATCCGTCATATATCGGACTTCGTATGCTGTGCACGAGCCACGGTGTTAGCCTAGCCGATTCGGGCAGAGATCATACTTCATGAGAACAAGCCACGGTGGTTATATGTGATATGATTGAAATTCGGACCATACCTAGGATGGCTTAGCTGATCAGGCAGAGATTGGATTCTGTGTGACAACGACACGGTGGATCAGTAATAATAATAAGAGGACGAAACTTAAAAGTACATTAACCAAAAGATGGCAAAACGGGATGTGGGATGTGGTAATTCTTGTTATGATTTTCCATGTTTTATTATACTGTTGTATGATGCCTCTGTTCATGTTTAACTGATGTTGCTTATCCTATCTGGAGTAGGTTTGTTTACACATAGTAGTACTATTCAATGATACTAACGTCCCTTTTGCCGGGGACGCTACATCTTTTATATGGATGTAGGTGGTTCCATAGCAGGTAGCTCTGATCGCTGATAGTGGTGCCCTCCCTTCATCTCTTCAGCAGTCTTGGTGAGCCCCACTTCCTCTCGAGGCCGTGTGTAGTAAATGTTGGCGTAGTTTGTTTATGTCATTTCTTTTGAGGTATAGCCAGGGCCTTCTTACTGGAAAGTCTATGTATTCTTCTGCGTACTCTTAGAGGCTCCGTAGACACTATGTGGGTGGTAAATATATTTTGGGTAGTTGTTGTACTTACTCGTAATCGTGGCCCCAATCGGGAATGTTGTATTTAGTATGTATATTTTAGTAAGATCTAATGTTAAAAGAGGAAAAATGGACTTATGTTGTGAATCCACGTTTTTTAAATTTTCTCTTGCTATTTCATGTAATGTATGCTATAAACACGGGGAAACGCGTTGGGTAGGAAAGGAAAATCAGTTTCGCTTGACCGGGTTCATTCGGTTAGGCGCCGGTCCCGTCCCTCGGTTTTGGGGCGTGACAAACTTGGTATCAGAGCCTAAGGTTTTAAAAGTGTCCTAGGATGTCTCGGAGCTGTGTCTAGTAGAGCCCTTCTTATTGATGTGTTGTTGACCACATCCATAATTATGGGGCTACATGGACATTTAGAAAAATATCCTCATTTGTTTGAATAAGTCAAGTAGTGGTTTTGAAGATTGTTGTCTTTAGGCAAATGCATCTTGTGTCATATTTTTTGCAAGAACACCCCACTTCCTTATCTCCCTTCCTCATGTGACTTTTTCAACCTTGTGCCATATTTGTGGGTATTGTGTTAGTTGAATAATGTGCAACCGATTGAAATAATTGAGTTATGTGAAATTCGTTGTGTTATCTGCACTTTGTACAACTTGTGAAGTAGCTAAAATTATGTGGAACTTGTTGAAATATGTTTCGGGGGCCCTCTGATAGGTGGATAGGCCTATTTACAGAGGAAACTCTGGCAAAATTTTCAAAAAATACCAGAGTTGGTGAAAATTAGGAGGGGGGCTGGTGTCTTTGTGTTTTCTTACCCAAAGTAACTCCCCGAGTCCTCATTCGAGGACGAATGATTTTAAGTGGAGGAGGATGTAAAGACCCATAAAATTTCTTGACTAAAAACGACGCTCGGGTAGGTCCCCATATTGTTATATCAGTAGTAAATCTTAAAACGGACCCTTATTTGGAGTAAAAAGTACCCCAGGACTTAAAAGATACAATTTTCCAGAATTGCGCGGGTTTCGGACCGCATAGTGGTCACATACCTGGGCAATTGCTGTCCATTTTGAGGACAGCTATGCGGTCCATAACGCGATCGCATTTCATGAATGCGGTCCACATAGTTGTCGCACTCTTGCACCTCTATTTTTGCGGAGGGAGTTATGCGACGCACTATGTGATCACATAACAGGTATCCGGACCGCATAGTGGTCGTATACTTGGGCAGTCTGCTTCTCTTTTTGGCCCAGCTGAAGGCCACTTATGCGACATGTATGCGGACCGCAGACCGCATACCTGCTCGGCGCTTCTAATTTTTAATTTTAAAACCCGACCCCTAGTTTAATAAAACACCCTTCCTATTCATTTTTATCGGCTATCTGATCAAACTAGAGAGAAGTGAGAGTGGGTTCTAGTGAGAGAAGTCCCCATATTCCCCAAGGTGGTCCTCCATCTCTACTCAAGCCTGGAAATTAATCGAGTAGTCGTCATCTTCTTCACCATAAGAGGTAAGCCTCCACCCCATTTTCCCAAATTTTCAGGTTTTAGTTAGAATAGAACACACATAGGTTGATTCTTGAAGATGAGAGTTAAGACCTTGCATGCTTGTGAATAATCTACCATAACCTAGTAAAGGGAAGTAAGCTAGGGCAATCTTTTACTAAAAAGGGGCTAGTTAATCTAAAGGACCACATAATATTTGATAAAATTCCCAAATGAGTTCAAGGTTCCTAACTCTAAGTTTGAATGTGTCACATTGTAAATTAGATTGAAGGCGTTAGAAGGTCCGGTGATTTGGGATAGAAATTAAAGGGAATTTCCAACTTGAGGTATGTATGGCTAACTCTAATCCTCATAGGGTAGACCCATTGTGCTCACTTTCCGGGTATGATTATCTTGTCGGATATCTATGGAATTTATGTGTTCTATGTACCTAATTGATAATTCTTGCTTCTATGTCATTCCATGCTAATACTATATCGTTATGCTACTTGAATATATGAGTTGTGATCTTTATGTTCCTCCTTCTACTATGTGTGCGATCCTTGCATATGATGGGTGTGGTAAATATGAAAGATTGGAATGGTATGAAATATGAATCAAAAAGTTGTTATGATATGAAATGTGGGTAAAGATATTGTAATGATGTGAAATGCGAAACATGAAGTTGAATTGTTATGAAGCACGAAACAATGGATTGGAAATTGTGAAACATGAATTAATGGAATGGATGGTTATGGAATATGGTTTAAAGGATGAATTGTTGTGAAATGTGAATAAAAGGATTCTAATGATATGAAAAACGAATCAAAGAACAATATGTGTTGGGGATCAAAAAGGTTTAAAATGATGTAAGTAATTTAAAACACCCATAATTGTACTAGGTGAATGTCCAAGGGGGGAGAAGGCCTATTCGATCTTGCTGGGATCGGACTCCATGCCGTACAGATGGATGACTTGATATTGTGATATGATTATGATTTGATGATGATTATTGTCCTCACTATTTTCAGTTGAGATGGTCTATCCGATCGGGCTGATATCGGACTACGTGTGCTGTGCACGAGCCACGGTGTTAGCCTAGCTGATTCGGGCAGAGATCGGACTCCATGAGAACAAGCCACGGTGGTTATATGTGATGTGATTGAAATTTGGACCTCACCCAGGATGGCTTAGCCGATCGGGCAGAGATCGGACGCCGTGTGACAACGACACGATGGATTAGTAATAATAATAAGAAGACGAAACTTAAAAGTACATTAACCAAAAGATGGAAAAACGGGATGTGGGATGTGGTAATTCTTGTTATGATTTTCCATGTTTCAGTGTACTGTTGTATGATTCCTCTATTCATGTTTAACTAATGTTGCTTATCCTATCTGGAGTAGGTTTGTTTATACATACTAGTACTATTCAATGGTACTAACGTCCCTTTTGCCGGGGGCACTACATCTTTTATATGGATGTAGGTGGTTCGATAGCAGGTAGCTCTTATCGGCGATAGTGGTGCCCTCCCTTCATCTCTTCAGCATTCTTGGTGAGCTCCACTTCCTCCCGGGGCTGTGTGTAGTACATGTTTTCTTAGTTTGTTTATGTCGTTTCTTTTGAGGTATAGTCAGGGCCTTGTTATCGGCAAGTCTATGTATTCTTCTGCGTACTCTTAGAGGCTCCATAGACACTATGTGGGTGGTAAATATATTTTGGGTAGTTGTTGTACTTACTCATAATCGTGTCCTTCGTATCGGGAATGTTGTATTTAGTATGTATGTTTTGGTAAGATCTAACGTTAAAACGTTAAAAGAGGAAAAATGGGCTTATGTTTTGAATCCACATTTTTTGTCATTTTCTCTTGCTATTTCATGTGAATAATGTATGCTATAAACACGGGGAAATGCATTGGGTAGGAAAGGAGAATCAGGTTCGCTTGACCGGGTTCATTCGGTTAGGCGCCAGTCCCGTCCCTCGTATTTGGGGCATGACATGTTTGTCATATGAAACACATACATTTTTTGATTCACTCCCCGCACCCTTGTGTTATTCTTTTAATTTTTGTACATATTGTTGTTAAGCCGTGGGTTATGTATTGTTGTGGGCTTGGTATTGTTGTTTGGGCAATGTTGTGGCATGTGTGCATGTGTGGTGCATGTTGATTGTTGTATTATGAATTATTATGTGCATGTGACGACATAAAAGTGGTGTGTATTTGTGACGACCCGTCCAGTCGTCTTGAGAGTTTTAGCTCCAATCCCTATTAACTTCTTTCCCTGTATCTATTTCTATTATTGTGATTTTTTGGGAGGTTTCGTCTTGGTTTTTTTTGGAGTATCTTGGGACACGTAGTCCCTAAACGGGAGCTTAAGCCTTAGGATCTGGACCGTAGTCACAACTGTGTGAAGACGATTCCGGAATGGAGTTCCGTCAGTTCATTTAGCTCCGTTAGGTTATTTTGGTCTTAGGGACGTGTTCGGATTGTGTTTTGGAGCACTTTAGCTCATTTAGTCTTGAAATGGCGAAAGTTGAAGTGTTGGAGATTTTGGTCGGCAGTGAAATTTTTGATATCGGGATCAGATTTTGATTCCGGAAGTTGGAATAGTTCCGTAGGGTTGATGTGACTTGTGTGCAAAATATGGGGTCAATCGGACGTAGTTTGATGGGTTTCAGCATCGGTTGTCGAATTTAAAAGTTTCAAGTTCTTTATGTTTGAATCAGAGGATGATTCGTGATTTTAGCGTTGTTTTATATGGTTTGAAGGCTCGACTAGGTTCGTATGGTGTTTTAAGATTAGTTGGTATGTTTGGTTGAGGTCCCGGGGGCCTCGGGTACGTTTTGGATGCTTAACAGATTGAATTGAGACTTAGGAAAGTTGTTGAAGTCGCTGCATCTGGTGTAACCGCACCTGCGCACTTTGGGCCGCAGGTGCAGAGCCACAGAAACGACTATGGGGTCATAGGTGCATATTTGGGCCTTCTCCAGCTGGGGCCGCAGGTGTGTCTACTTGTTCGCAGGAACGATAAGAGACCGCAGGAGCGGGCTCGCAGGTGCGCCCCATCTCTCGCAGATGCGGTCCCTGCCCATTTAAGTTGTTTTCGCACATGCAATGGTTCTTCCGCAGGTGTGGGATCGCATGAGTGGGTACTTAACTGCAGGTGCAGTTTAACTGGTAGAAAAGGGGCTAAATCGAGGGTTTGATTCATTTCTTCATTTTTAGACTTGGGAGCTCAAAAATTGGAAATTTTTCGAGGGAATTTCAGAGAGAGCTTTGGGTAAAGATTCCTAACTCGTTTTTGTTGTATTTCATTAAATTATAGTTGTTTCCTCCATTTAATTTCTTATTTATATTGTGAAGTTGGGAAAATAGGGGAAAAGTTCCCTAAAAGAATTTTTGAGTTTTGACTGGGATTTAGACATCAGATTTGGATAATTTTGGTACGGATGAACTCGTGAATGAATGGTTGTTCATAGTTGGTAACTTTTACCCGATTCCGAGACGTGGGCCTAGGGAGGCATTTTGGGGCGAATTTCTAGTTTCTTGCTTTAGCTTTGATTTCAGTAGCTAGATTAGTTCCTTGTAGTTGTATTCATGTTATGTAATTGATTTTGGCTAGATTTGGGTCATTCAGAGTCGGATGTTTGTTGAAAGAGAGTTGTTTCAGATTGATTTGAGCTTGGTTCAAGGTAAGTGGCTTGCCTAACCTTGTGTAGGGGAACTCCCCTTAGAATTGGTATTGTTTTTGATATATGAGTGTCGTGTAAGTGAAGTGACGAGTACGTTACGTGCTAATTGTTTTACAAACCTTATTTCTACTAAGTAAAAACTTGTTTTTCTTCTTATTTTCATCTTATCAGCATGTGCAGTATCCTGTTAAACTAAGATAGCATGCCTACTTTCCTTAACTGTTTATCTGAACTACGTGCAACATGTTTCGCGAATTTTCCAATTTTTCTTTAACTTGTACTTGGGTTGAGTTGTAGGATTCCGTGTTGTAATTATTGAATTCTGTTGTTTGGGATGCATATTTACTTTGGGACTATGAAACGGTATTCCGGGAGCTCCCCATGTCTTGCATATTTACCTTGGGACTGCGGAACAGTATTCCGCGAGATCCCCCATGTCTTGCATATTTACTTTGGGACTACGGAACGGTATTCTGGGAGATCCCCTGCACATTTATGTTTGGGACTGCGAGACGGTATCTCGGGAGATCCCCTGTTGCATTTATGTGTACTGAGCTGTTATCTTTGTATGATTTCTTTCTTGTTCAATTTCGGTACTTATTTTACTGAGATATTCATTCTTGTCTTGCTTTATTACTTATATACCAGTAAGACCCTGACCCGACCTCGTCACTACTCGACCAAGGTTGGGCTTGGCACTTACTGGGTACCATTGTAGTGTACTCACACCCTTTACTGCACATATTTTTTGTGTGCAGATCCAGGTTCTTCTTACCAGCCTCGTTCATAGGTGCATTCGCTGCTGCCGGAGACTTCAAGATACATCTGCCCACGCCCGCAGATCCTCGGAGTCCCCCTCTATTCCCTTATGTTCATTTTCCCACATTTCTTTGGACGGTGATGTATAAAAAAATTAGGCTTCATAGAAGCTTGTGGTTTACGATGTTGTGGGTCTTGGGAGTGTTTTTTGTATTTTATATGCCGAGCGACATCTCAATATATATATATATATATGAAAGATTCTCTGGTTTCTTTATTTTTCTTGTTGATAGTTAGTCCGATGAATTGGACTTTGAGATGAAATACTTGGGGTTATAAATTGTCCCTGAGGCTTTTTAAGCTGGTGACTTGAGCTCTTACGCGTTAGGTCGATACGACCTTTAGTGTAGCTGGAAACTTAGGCTCTTACGCATTTGGACCTTAGGCGCTTTAGTTAACCGTTTCGGGCTTAGTCTCCGAGTCGGGTTTCGACTCGAGCTCAACGGCCCTCAGGTTTTTAAATCGGCCCTGAGGCGCTTTGGGTTGGTACGACCTATAGCTGGAGACTTGGGCTCTTACACATTTGACCCTGAGGTGCTTTAGGTAACCATTTTGGGCTTAGTCTCTGACTCGGGTTTTGACTCTAGCTCAACGACCATGAGGCGCTTTGGGTCGGTAAGCTGGCTACTTGGGGTCTTACGCGTTAGGTCGGTACGACCTTCGGTGTAGCTGAGGACTTGGGCTCTTACAGATTTGACCCTGAGGCGCTTTAGTTAACATTTTGGGATTAGTCTCTAAGTCGGTTTTGACTCTAGCTCAACGGCCCTAAGGCGCTTTGGGTCGGTAAGTTGGCGACTTGGGCTCTTACGCGTTAGGTTGGTACGACCTTTGGTGTAGCTGGCGAATTGGGCTATTACGCATTTTTCCCTGAGGCGTTTTAGTTAACCATTTTGTCTTAGTCTTCAAGTCGGGTTTTGACTCGAGATCAACGGCCCTTAGGTTTTCAAATTGGCCCTGAGACGCTTTGGGTCGGTATGACCTAAAGCTGGCAACTTGGGCTATTACTTGTTAGGTCGGTACGACTAGCTGGCGACTTGGGCTCTTACGCTTTAGGTCGGTACGACCTTTGATGTAGCTGGTGACTTGGGCTCTTACGCTTTAGGTCGGTACGACCTTTAATATAGCTGGCGACTTGGGCTCTTACGCTTTA
The DNA here is from genome assembly GCA_005239525.1 of Nicotiana knightiana. NCBI lineage: Eukaryota > Viridiplantae > Streptophyta > Magnoliopsida > Solanales > Solanaceae > Nicotiana > Nicotiana knightiana. Next base: position 1,958 of record ML418881.1, on the reverse strand, counting down.
GGTTGGTACGACCTTTGACTTGTTCTTTTCGATGTTTTTTGAAGTAATTAGAGGCCTGTGATTTTATGGCAATAGTCAGACGTCTCCGAGTCACGTTAGTTTGGCCGGAGCCTTATGACGGTGGTCATTGTATTTGGTCGTAGCTTTTTAGTCCCCGAGTGAGATAGCCACATCATCTATATCAAGGGTATGCCTTTTAAGAGTCTTACAAGTTCGATATATAACTTGATGAGCTGACAATCGAGGACAGTCCTCGAGTCGGAGTCAATATTGCCTCCTAGAGGGCTTATATTGTTGATATTTCCTCATGTAGGGCTTACGATCTTGAAGTTTCCGGCCTTGAGGTCTTACGGCTTCGAGTTTTTGGTGGCTCGATGGAGTGACTGTCGAGACAGTTCCCGAGTGGTTGGTAAATTCCTAGCCCTGAGTCTGTTTCTCGTGAAAATAGCAAACTTCTTTGATGCGCGAAGTGTTTTTATGATAAAAGATTCTTCTTCGATTACTTGGCACAAGTATACATGTTTCACGGTTATTCTATGTGACACGGTTCATTAGACTGTTTGGTCCTGTACATTTTTCTCCTATCGAGACCCTCTTTGGCGTATTTTAGTGATATCCCTGGGGGATGCCTCTCAGTATTTGAGGTTGATCGAAGAGAAGCCTTGAATACTTGGTGAGTTCTCCTTAGGTAGCATATGGAGGTTGCCTCGTTAAAAACCTTGTCGGTAAAACCCATTTGGGATAAAATCCGACGTGAGGGAAAAAGAGCGCAATGCATGCTTTAAAACCTAAGGCCTTCGGGCTGGAGGGTGCTTCGATTCCTTCCAATCTACCACCTGCACATAGGTTAGTGTAAAGTGTGAAGGAAAGAGGGAGAGGATTGTACCTTAGTTGTGGCGGCGTTCAAGCCTTGATATTCTTTGGTTATCTGTTCCGAGGACGCGGAACGGTCCTTTATCCGTTCCTACGAGGATGTAGTTTGTGGTTGTTACTCGGCTGTTTGCTTTTTTTTTTGGCTCCTTAGATGTAGAAGGTGTCGGTGCCACATCGTGAACTCCGAACATTTCTTTTGTTGCGTGCTGCTCTCCGTATACTGTTTTTAGTCCATCCTTCGTAGGGAACTTCATCATTTGATGAAGGGTTGATGGCACCGCCCTCATATTGTGAATCCATGGCCTTCCAAGCAATGCATTGTATCTCATGTCACCTTCGATGACATGAAACTTGGTATCTTGAATTGTACTGACCATGTTGACTAGGAGGATGATTTCCTCTTTAGTTGTCTTGCTCGCCATGTTAAATCCGTTGAGGACTCGAGAAGCGGGTACGATCTGGTCGAGCAACCCGAGTTGCTCTACCACCCTCAACCGAATTATGTTGGCCGAGCTACCTGGATCCACAAGCACACGTTTAATTTGAAATTTATTCAAAATAAAAGAAATTACTAGTGCGTCATTATGAGGTTGAGACAAGGTCTTATGTCCTCTTCGCTGAATGAAATAGCGTCTTCAGATATGTGGCTCCGAGTTCGCTTTTCCCGGGTGATGGATGTTTTTGTTTTCTTAAAAGTGGGTCCCTTAGGGACGTTGACTCCACAATTAATCATGTGGATGACGTGTCGTGGTTCTTCTGTTTCATTTTTCTTATTTGCCTCTATCCAAGGGTGGCTAACGGTCCGGGGCCGGGCCCGGGCCAAACGGGTCAAGTGGGCCGGGCTAAGTGGGCCTGGGTTATGCGGGCCTGGCTAAACGGTCCCGGGCCAAACAGGCTATATGTGTGGAACCGTCCCCTATGGGCCTAAGCCCACATGGGCCCGGGCTAAGAGGGTCGGGCCCGCGGGCCAAACAGGCCTAAACGGGTCCGGGCTATTTTTTAAATTTTTTTATGTAAGGCACTTTCTTGTAAATCTTGTATAAGTGTATTATATAAGTGTTATTCTAGAGTTACAAAATTTTTGT